>OENM01002295.1:1980-18723 GCA_900239745.1 Rotaria magnacalcarata
TCATTTTCTATGCATGGATGGGAGTCAATATATAAGTTTAGACTATATATACTTACGGTAGTCTATTCCAGTATCCTAGTCTCCCGTCAGGATGTCCGTCAGATCTCGAACACTGTCGGGCTGGATGTTCAAATCCACCGTGTAACCCCTGTTTTTAATCTTCTTACTAGTCTGGACTAGGTCAACAGACAACACGGACTAGACATGACTGGACTCAAGGACATTTCAGACTAGTACAGACGTGTTTGTAAGACACTCCTCATTAAGCTGACTAGACAAGACGGGTATGCAAGACGTTTCAGACTAGACTTGACGGCAGCTGTGGACATTTCTGACTAGTCATGTCGGCAGTCTCCCTTCATTTTTTGCTTACTTGGGATAAGAACAAAGCTATATGTATGCTTCATCGTACTTGATGATACTGGCACAAATCGTTTTGAAATTTTTTCAAATTATGATGAAATTGATCATTACGAACTGGCAGATCTCAGCTAAATATTCGAAAAATAATATTACACATACGTAGTCGATAGAGAATTCGTTTTGACAATGAACTGTTTTCTCACCACGATGAAGACAACAATGCATAGGCCTTTGAGAAAGACAAACCTTTCAAAGATTTACATACATAAATAACTATTTATCCATGTTACTCTGATTAGATAGCATTCTTTAACATAAATATGTTTTCATAGAGTCACGAAAAAAACAAATTACAACAATGCATCATAAACCCAGAACGAACAATTATTCATAATTCTCAAACGAACAAAATTAAGTTTTATTTTTCTGCAACCAGTTTGATTCGATGATGACAAGAAAAATGCTTCTTTAGAATCTTATATCACTTCGAAGTATTGTATTTTAGTTTAGTTTAATAGTCTTTTTTGTTTATCTAAACGATATTTTCATGTTTGATATAAACATTCGTGTTACTGGTCAACTATTTATCGAATTCTCATCTCAATAAAATAAAATTTTCTCATGCGTCCAGCTTTTTTAGGAATATCATCCCTAGTCAACTCTCCCTCGAAGAATCTCCAGGTAGTCCCCTGAAAATCCCTGGAGACTCCCTGGAAACTCCCCGGGGAGTTGTCTGGGGGAAATAGATGAAATATCTAATTACTAATAAATTCTTCTTTATTTTTAAAATTTTAAAAAATCTGATCAATTCTCCCCAGAGAAATCCCGGGGACTCACGACAGGGACTCCCCGGTGAGTCGTCGGGGGAGAGTGGATTATGAATGTTATGTGTTAGTGAGTGAAGAAGATGATACAATGATATACCACAAAACACTGAAAATAAAGTAAAGTTTTATGACTGCAAGTATATTTGTTTAAAACTGACTTGAAATCGATCAACGATGTTAGAATACGATTTTGCCATGCATTCAAAAAGGATGAAGTAAAATATGAATTGCAGCAGTTGCTTTCCATTTATTACATAAAGTCATGCAAGATTAAACAGTTGATACTATATATCTTCTCAAAACATCCTATATTCAAAACTATCTAATTACAGTCAAATATTTGAAGCAGATATGTGATGAGAAAGACTGCTTTTTTTCTGTGTAACAACGTCGCACAGGCATCAATTTGTTTCTTTTTCAGTACTTTTCCAACACGCATCAAATTCTAATATCTTAAATATCCAACTTACATATCGTTAGGTAAGAATCTAAGTCGCATAATAGTTAACGACTCAGCCGTCATCGAAATTATATCTTTTGAGAAGATATAAATTGAAGTATGCTGTAATAAATTTTACTGCATTCTTCAGTAAACAATACTCTTTGTGATAGAAAAATAGCCTTTTGACTGTAAAGCACAACTAGAAATGACTCATTCCTCATTCCTCATTCGTTTATTTCTACTTCCTAGGAAGAAATAAAATGACGACCCTTAACTCATAGAGAAGTCATATGATAATATAAGAAAAAGAATCAATAATTCCCGAATATAAATTGTTTACATTGATTATTCATAAGTAAAGTCTCAATGAGCTTTAATTTTGTTATATAATTCTTCATTTGTCTGACTTAACGTTTCGCTAGGTTATCTTATTCTAATTTTCAAAGAAAAGTAATGGTGAAATGCAAAATAGACTAAACTGCGGTTGTATTCAAGTAAAAATATGCAATCATCAATAAGAGAAATATAGAAATAACTCTGCTACTCATATTGAGTGAGGAAGAAAACTTTTGTTTGCAGCAACAGATGATGTAGTATGAGTAAGAAATGACTCATGCAATTCTTTTCTCTCACTTCAATGGGTTTTTTCTTTTTTTCAATTCTTGAATGTGACACGGTGGTAAAAGAAAGGTTTACGTTTTTTTTCCTCAAAAGAATGTTTTTTTCCTCTCTATGAGTTTCATTCTATTACTTTAGGTAACGGAGAATCCTATAATTGATACATATTTATCAAAGATTAAACTGTATCTCTCGAGTTCAGAACTTATCTTCAAGACTATTACAATCATCAATTTTTCTGTGCACTCTACAGAAAATATAAAATGAGCAAAATAATAATTATTTTAACCATTTATCTTACTCATATTAGCATTGTTGACTCTAATTGGTTCTGGAGTAGTGATGAAGAACAACAGCAAGCTCCTAAGCCACCAAGAATCCCTAATGATCTTGCACCAGTGATTGGAATCGATCTTGGTACAACTTATTCATGTGTGGCTATTTTCAAATCTTGTCATGCAGAAGTTATTGAAAACGACCAAGGCAATCGAATAACACCATCGTATGTAGCTTTTACACCGAATGGTGAACGATATATTGGTGATGCTGCCAAAAATCTTCTTACATCGAATCCTCAGAGTATGTTTATTGAATTCACTAATATAGTTGTTATCATCTTTAATTGTACAATTCTTAGATACAATATTTCATATGAAACGATTAATTGGTCGTAATTTTGATGATCCATTCATACAGAAAGATTTAAAATATTTTCCATTTTCCGTGTTCAGAAAGGATGATAAACCAGTTGTGAAAGTAAAAACCACATCAGGTGATAAATTATTTACTCCCGAAGAGATTTCAGCAATGGTACTTGGTAAAACGCGTGAGATCGCTGTAAGTAATTATTATGCTCGGTCAAAAATAATTATTAATTATGCCATGATTTGTAATAGGAAACTTATCTTGGTAAAAAAGTGAAAAATGCTGTTGTGACTGTACCTGCTTATTTCAATGATGCACAACGGCAGGCAACAAAAGATGCTGGTACAATAGCTGGTTTGAATGTTGTATGAATTATTAATGAACCAACAGCAGCAGCTATCGCATATGGTCTAGATAGATTGAGAAAAGAAGGAGGTTCCAAGAATGTTCTTGTTTTCGATTTGGGTGGAGGAACATTTGATGTTTCACTTTTAACATTTCAAGATGGTGCCTTTGAAGTACTTGCTACTAATGGTGATACACATCTGGGTAACTATGCTCTTTTCAGTTTTTCTCTCTAAAAGAAACAATACTTTATATTTACTTTTTCACAGGTGGTGAAGATTTTGATTTGCGTGTTATGGAGTATTTTATTCATTTGTTCGAAGAGAAGACTAACAAAGATGTACGAGGCGATACTCGTGCTTTACAAAAACTGCGTCGTGAAGTCGAAAAAGCCAAACGAACATTGTCAACAGAAATCGAAACAAAAATTGAAATTGAATCGTTTTTTCGCAATGAGGATTTTCATGAAAAACTGACACGTGCTAAATTCGAAGATCTTAACATGGATCTATTCCGTTCGACACTAAAGCCCGTTCAAAATGTTCTTCAAGATGCTGGTCTGAAGAATGCTGACATTGATGAAATAATTCTCGTTGGTGGATCGACAAGAATACCAATGGTTCGCAAAATTATCAGAGAATATTTTAATGGAAAAGCACCATCACATAATATCAATCCAGATGAAGTAGTCGGTGAGTAAAAGCTGAATGAAAGTAAGAAAATTTTATACTTTTATCCTGACTATAAATTTGTTTTTGTTACAGCTTATAGTGCGGCTATACAAGGAGCAATTCTATCTGGGGATGAATGTACTCAAGATATTGCCTTATTAGATGTATGTCCATTGACCATGGGTATTGAAACGAAAGATGGGGTTCTATCGAAGATTATTCCAAGAAATACGGTAATACCAGTAACAAAAACGGAAGATTTTACAACAACAGTCGATCATCAAACATCAGTTAGCGTTCAAGTGTTTGAAGGTGAACGATCGCTAACAAAAGAGAATCATTTTTTGGGTGAATTTGAACTCACTGGTATTCCACCAGCATCAAGAGGACACGCGAAGATTGCTGTCACTTTTGACATTGATGTCAATGGTATTCTCAAGGTAAAATTACTGCATGATATAAAAATAATACATATGTAATAGTATTTAGGTCACTGCTGAAGATAAAGATGCAAGAAATAAGAAAACCATTGTTATTAATACAGATAAAAGCCGTTTATCATCCAATGAAATTGATCGAATGATAAAAGAAGCAAAACATTTTGCAGAACAAGACAAAAAATTCAGAGATCAAATAAATGCGAGAAATAATCTCGAATCGTATGTACTTTCGTCAATTTTCTATGAATAAAATTCAATATGAAAATCTTTTTAAATTAATAGATATGTCTATTTTATAAAAAATCAAGTGGTCAATAACAAGGAATTATCTGATAAACTATCATCGGCAGATAAGACGACATTAGAAATTTCTATTGAGGATCAAATCAAATGGCTTGAATTGAATCCAGATGCTAAAATAGGTCAACTTCGAGTACATCTGAAACAGTTCCAGGATATTGTGAAACCAATCATGGATAAATTGTTGATAGATACCGAAAATGTAGGTGGCAATTTAAGATCTTCGAATCAATCTCATGGTGATTTGTAAAAAGAATATCAAATATTCCGTTATTAGCTACAATACAATTTAGTTGATATTCTTTTTATGTTATTATAAGCTTGATATGTTTTGATTTTCGTCTCTAAGACTAATTTAAGAAATTTTACGAGTTGACATGATATCTTGAGTCCGCAAATCCCAATAAAATTATTTTGCTTGCGCTACTCACTATGCATTGTGTCCTATCTAACGCATGAATATTATTTTAGCAAATGACAAAATAAAAATGATTCGCTAAAAAACTTTTTAGTATGTGAATATAAAGTAATATTACAATTTCCAAAAATAAAATTATAAATATATATAATGCTTTATACGAGTTTCGATGAAATTCAATGAATTTTTCAGGAAAAAAAGGCAATATCAATTAATGATATGTACCCCATGTTGCGAATACCTGATCATTATTTGTGATAAACCGTGGTATTTATCCTTCCTGTGGTAAATTACACTGATATGGGAGCCAGTAACCGGATCGGTAAAACCGCTGATTTTCATGCGGTTTCTATTACATGGGACAATAGTGTTCTAAACACGTTTATCTCCAAGAAATCTTTCTCGATATAGTGCTCTAGAAGTAGTTAACACTTTTCTATGTATTCTGATGTATTATATCAATTATGCCTGTTGTCTACTCCTTCTTAATACAGTAGAATCCTTCGTAGTGGATCCTCCGTGATTTGACCAAGTTAATTTTGTTGGAATTGGTCCTTTGTATAGTGGACACTAATCACACATTCTAGGAGAATGTCGCGATGATCACCATTACGCAGCCAACATACTGTCTGTTCTTTAATGATGAGACGGTAAAATGAAAAACAAATGCATCACTACAGGAGAGAGAGCATACGTCCCGTGTGTTGAATACACGTGACCAGCATGTATGCTATCGCATTGTAATATTTGTATATTAGTTTCGTCACTAAAAGAGAAAAATACCATTATGCTGAACAGACGAGTATACACTCTTCAAGAAAAATCGCACGAATCTAAAACAATCAAAAAAGACCTACTGATCAAGTATGAAAGCTGGTCGACATATGCAGCATAGAAAAAAATAGTCTTTCCAACAGTTCTGGTCTATGCGAAGAATTCTCTGATTATGTCTATAACCTGAACAAAGTTCTATAAAAAAATTATTTTGACAATTGTTGATTTTTCTATCTTCAAAACAATAGCAGAAAAGAAAAGTAATAAGGTGCTGTATGTAACTATCTTATTCACTAATGCTCTCGATGTTTAAAAGAACACTTGTATCTTTAACAGTGAAATTATATACTTTTAGAAAATCTTTAGCCTCCCTATAGAGATATGTTTTATTGTATGTTAAATTGGAAATCATATTAAAAACTTTAAAAGAAATATAACTCTATTGACATAATCTGTTGAATTTTGTTTCCTATATAGAATTCTTTGTAAATTTTTGTTTCACTGTAATTTTCAATGTCGGTACTTACGCAGCATAAATATAGGAATAAATAAAGTTATCAGAAATATGTATAACTAATCTATAGCAAAAGACTCAAGTTCAAATTTCTTATACAAAAACAAATATTACGATATGTTTCAGAAAAATTATAAAAATTTCTCTGTTTTAATTCCTCTCGTGACATGAAGCGAATGTTCGTTAAATAACAACTACAATCAAAAAAAAAGTATGGGATCTTTATATCACTTTGTGCAAGTGAGTTGATTATTTGATTAGTAATAGCATTTCATTCAAATTTCTTTTTCATATAGATAAGTTAACAAAATACCGTTATAAAGTATTATGGTTGGCAGTATGAAAACTATTTTAACCTGTTATCAAATAAGAATCTACAGGTGAAGCGTTTCATAGACCACTTTCAGTTGTTATCGCAGAGCACAATAGCAACTAGTCAAAACGTACTTGACAGGCAAACTTAGGATTGTTTAGTTATTTTCACAATCAATGATTATAATATTTTAAATTTTCAAGCATGCCGTACTAGGTGCTTACAAGAACTTGGTGTTTTGGTACGCATCAGATTGTGACTATATATTTTACTAACGAAATGTAAATATCATTATTTTATTTAACTACTTTCTAAAAATGAACAGTCTACATCAATACAGAAGTGTTCAAAGAACTCTGCCTGACACATTCTGACAAGTCTCGTTCGTGATATGGTACACACCTGTGTTTTGTTCGTTTACATACATAAAAGTGCTTTCATGATATTAACACTAGTACTTAAAATTAGTAGTATTTACTTTGCCTATCTATATGAAATAGCCTCTGAATAAAGTTCTACCACCTAACGAAGATATCAGCTCACTTTATGACATCAGTGCGTAAATATTTCATTTCGCTTATCACAGCCCTATTTATGAGACATCGTCAACATATATATACTAAAACATTTTTCTGTCATCTGATCAATTTTAATATTCGATACATTATACTGATATAGTCCTTCTAGCTTTGACAATAACTTCACAGTTGAACAAAGAATCCCAAAACTACGGTTAATGCGTCTTCAAACTAGTAGAAGACTTCAGGCCAAATAGACACGTTTGTAAACAACCATATACGGTCGTTTACAAGCTTGTAACTGTTTCTTAAACTAGTTGACTTAGACAAGAAGAAGAGAACAGAATTATTCTTCTATATGTAATATTTGTGTCTTCTCTTTATTCTTCTGTTTTTAGTGAAACAATGGGAGCAACAATTTTTAAAAGTAAAAATATTCTTTTGGAACAAAATAGAAATAATATCTGGTATGCTCTACTTCTTGGTAGCGGTGCTCTTATTATTATCAGTGCTTCAGTAGCCAGAATATCGTTTATCAAGTGTACTCTCAAACGATTTATTCGAATTCAAATTCGAAAACTATTTATTGATTCACGCATGCGAGCATCTGATAATGATGCATTTGTATCATATTATCAAAATTTTATTTGTCATTCACAAAAGAGCAATAATGAATTATTAGGAAAAATTCTTCAAAAAAATTACAATTGTGCTTTCTTTGCCGATCGATCAATATCATTCTTGTCATCACATCGTCCATTAACAGCTTCAACCGAACATGTTGGTTATGCTTCAATTGATGAATTTCGTGACCAAGTTCCATTGACAACATTCGACGAATATCGTTCTTATATCGATCGAATGATATCTGGCAGAGAAAAGAATGTGCTTACTTCTGCTCGATTAATTTATTTTTCTACCAGCTCTGGAACAACAGGAAAAATTAAATTAATACCTGTAGTTGAGAGTTATTTCGAACATTTATCAAAACTACCCTTTGTTGCATATGCGGCCATCTGGAGATCTTTATCGCCTGCATCGTTTCCTTCGTTACAATCAAGACCATTCAATCTACAAGGTGGTAAAAGATCTGAGCTGTTTCAAAAGTCACAAGATGGTATACCAATCGGTCCTCTAACTCAAATTACTTCAGCTATTTCATTATGTAGTACAATGCGAAAACTATCATCATTTTTAAATATCGTATCGTTGAATATTATCGAGCAAATTTCTGATTTCGATACAAGTACATTTATTCAACTTACTTGTTCATTAGTAGTTCCAGATGTTAACTCCTATACCGTTCTCTTTGCCCCAGGATTTATTCACACACTTAAAATGATTGAAAATCAATATGAAGAAATTTGTCATTGTATTTCTTCGGCTAATTTTAATCATAGTACGCTTGTTCGAAATAATATTAGCGATACTAAATTTATAGCCATTCTGAATCGAGTATTAGATGAATTAGCAATCGAATATGGAGGGCGGCCATATCGATTGGAACGTTCTGACTATATTCGAACACAGTGTCAGCATTTTGATCTTCCTGGAATTCTTCCACGTCTTTGGCCAAATCTTAACTTTGTATCAACTACAACAGGCGGTTCGTTTTCTATCTACAAGCAAAAGATACAACACTATTGTGGTGAAAAAGTACCTTTGATTAACCAACCTTTGTATGTAGCTAGCGAAGGACTGCTTGGAACTTCAGCAAGTATTCATACGGATGAATATTTTTTGCTTCCTACATCGGTATTTTTCGAATTCATCCGCGAAGAAGATTTCCATCATGTATGTAGATTCCTTGTAAATGTTAACCATGTATTTTTTTTGAACAAACGATTATAGTACTTGATACTTATCATAGATAGAAATATTGAACAGTTCTTCATTATTGGACAAACTGAGAAAAAAAACATTTTTCTATATTCCATTTTTATTTGTCAAAATATATTCTCGGTCGGATACAGTACTAGGAAAAAAACGATTTTCTCTGTGAGATATCGGTTCTATTAAAGTCAATTATAGAAAATTCGCAAGAAGTGAAGTCTTATTGCGATTATTTAATACTAAATTAATTGTTTCTGGTAAAGACTTTTACTTCGTATTATAAAAATGTTTCGAAGATCAATCCCTGACTTCTCACACTATGAAATATACTCAACAATTGTACTTTTCTCAAAATCAACTTTCAAAAAAGTTACATACACAGTTGCTTCTATTTTTTCCTTCATGAGACGTCCGAACAAGATGAAACTTTTTTCCTCGGTAGCAGATAATGTTCACGGGAAAATTTTTACTGATCATGTGAATCTATCTACAAAAATCCAACAATAGGAATAGAAAGTTTCCTTTGTCACATTCAAAGCACCTATACATAAGTTAATACTTTAGTTATCTTGCACATTGTAAAACTTTTTAGACTCAACCAAAAACTCTTCTTCTATCAGAACTTGAACCTGGAAATCGGTATGAATTAGTTTGTACAACTGAAGCTGGTTTTGTTCGATATCGAATGGGGGATGTCGTCACTTGTACCAGATTTCTATCTCGTACTAAGGATATAATTCCGCTACCATTGGATCCAGTTGAGGTTCCTCCAATACCCCTTGTTTCAATTGCGTATCGTCTTGGCAGTCTTTTGGATGTATTCGGCGAGAAAACAAGCGAACAGCATATAGTGAATGCTCTCACTCGAACAATAGATCGATGGAGAGGACGAGAAATATCGATTGACTTGCGTGATTTCACATCATATCCAAAATTAGACGAATTCCCATCACGATATGTCATCTTTTTGGAGTTACTGGACGAAGAAAATGAACTTGACCGTCAAAAACTTCTTCAACTGCAACATGTTGTCGACACTGATGTTGAGCGAGAACTATGCGAAGTTAATCATAAATATAAAGAATTTCGAAGCTCAAATAGACTTGGTTCTATTATATGTATTCTAGTTAAAAGTGGAACATTTGCAACTTTTTTACACGACAAACTAACAAATGATCGAGTCAGTCCTCTTCAAATCAAACCGCATCGAATGTTAAAAAATGAACAGCATGTTCAATTCTTTTATGATAATCAAATTTCTAATTTCAATTAGTTGTGACTATTTTCTTTCATTGTTATCAATCTTAAGAACAGCATCATTTTATTTTAGTATATATAATTCTTTTGGTTTCTGATTTTCTTTTTTTCGATAAATGATTCCCATATACACTTCTATCAATGTGAGAGTGACCATTTTTAAGATCCTCTACTCAACTTATTGATGTTTTTGTTGAATCTTCGTATAAGTAACAGCGCCCCCTATGAGTTTATTAATTAATTAAGCAATAAAAGAACATGATTTTACTAGAACTTTCGTGTCTGTCTATGATTGTTGCTGTACATTATTATAATGAACAATTCATATGACGAATTTTTGACTCTCAGCAAAAGTATGAGCAACTGTCATTGCAAAAATGATTCAAGTATTGCACAATCTTATTGCTGTTATATTAGCAAACATTTTACTTGTCGAATGTGTGCTTTGAATTTTCATTGAGTCACATAAATTACCTTTTGTTGGTAAAAATTGAATAGTTTTTTCCTGTTCTGTTACATAGTACGCTTACTTCGGTTGCATTATTCGAAAAGTTATGGTTGTTCTATAACACTAAAACAAATCCGCAGAATAATAAACGGAAAAAACGTTTTTGATAGGGTATTCGACAAAAAAAGGGTTTATGAAAGTGCAACGTATCATAAACCATTTTTCTCCGTATATGACGAAGATAATAAACGGTTTTTAGGTTTATGATTTAGAAAAAGGATTTATCAGATTCTTCAAAAACGGAAAAAGGGTATGTGACACGTTGCACTTTCATAAGCTCTTTTTTTACAGTGAAGTGTGTATTGTCAATGCTTTGAAAAATAATGTAGGTATAAGTTAGTGGAGTTTGATACATAATCTATTTTTCTATGAAAATATCTACATATCCCAGGTCGCTCAAAACGGACCACCGTAAACCGGCGTAACATTACCGTAAATGGTCGTTTTTGCATCGTATTCCGTCGTGAAACGGCCGTTTTAAGCCGTATTAAGGCGTTTTAACAGAGGCAGCATTACGGTCATACACGGACACCGTATATCAGTCGTAAAACCTCGTAAAGTCGGCGTAATATTATCGTATTCTATAGAACATACGGCCGTATTACTGCCCTTGTTATACGGGGAAAATACGGCACGTAAAACGGGGCGTATTTGTATCGTATACGACCGTTTACTGATCGTTTTCTTCGATCGGGGATACTATGGAACGAGGAATAATTTAGATTTTCTTTGACGATAAGCTGTACAGTAGCGATATTTTATTAATAGAACTGATACACTTCTATCGTAGAAAAATGAGAAATTGAATCGATAGCGATGGTGACTCTCAAATACTGAGTGATATTTGTAGAAATTTCATCGCGATCACACTCAATTTCACTTTTGTCGCACAGCAAACACGAGTTCATCGTGCTCATGTGTCATAATTGAGTGAAATTTCGGAGGCCTTATTACATTCAGTTAATCTTACAATTAGATTGTGTAAGATTCTTGAAATAAAAACGGATGCACGAAATAATGACTAGTTGCTATTCTTCATATTAGACATTCCATATTCATTTTCAGTGCATCTAACAAAAAACAAATGGCACACGGGATATCTGATCCAGAAAATAGGAAAGAACATTTCGATGCAGCCACTAAACTTAACGAAAAATTGAATCTACTTTCTCAATGGATCAAAGAAAGTGAACATTTTATTGTATTTACTGGTATGCCTATTTTTTTACACGAGATATTTCCTAAATCGAATTTCATCGGGATCGATTGTTTAGGAGCTGGTATATCTACATCGACTGGCATTCCAGATTTTCGCAGTGGAATGGACACTGTCTTGAAAACTAGACCAGGAGAATGGGAGCTAGAAGAGTAAGTTAAATATTATTAGGATTATAATTAGCGGAGACACAAAGCATATTGGTTCTAGTCATAAAGCCAAACGATTGAAATCTGCTGCTATTATTGATGATATGCAAACAGCAATACCGTCTATTGCTCACATGTAAGCGATTCCATCAGTTTTACAAATACGAATACATGTATATATTTTTTTTCGTGGGGCACTGGTAGCTTTACAAAATCAAGGTATTCTGAAATGTGTTATCTCACAGAATTGTGATGGTCTTCATTTACGAAGTGGCTTGAATCCGACTAATATCGTCGAATTACATGGTAATATGAATTTGGAGACGTGTTCAAAATGCGAAGCGAAATACTTACGTGATTTTGATACTGTTGGCACTCGCACCCATTATACAGGTCGTCGATGTGATAAACCGAATTGTTGTGGCCGATTGAAAGATGCGATTATTGACTTTGGAGAAGATTTACCTCAAGATGAACTTGACAAAGCATTTTATCATGCAGAACAAGCTGATCTTTGTCTCGTTCTAGGTAATTTATCATCATATATGTTTCTTCTAACAAAGAGAATTATTTTAGGTAGTAATTTGACGGTTACACCAGTCTCTGATATTCCAAAACGCGTAGCAAAACGGAAACAAAAATTAGCCATTGGTAATTTACAACGGACGCCCTTGCACAAAACTGCTACACTCAATATTCATGAGTTCAGTGACGCTATCATGCAAGGTATCATGGAACGATTGAATATTCCTATTCCGACTTGGATCGTTCGGCGACGAGTTCATATCAGTTGTCAACATAATTCAAGGAATCAGAATAAAAAACAAATTATACTTGAGGGTCGTGATCCAAACAATCCAGAGATTCCTTTCACACTATTCGAATCGATTCAGATAATTGTTGATCAGAAAGTGATTAAAGAAATTGCCTATCAGCCATTCACATTTGATCTCGTGGACTATGATCAGCAACCAATCACTATTCGTTTGAATTTCTTTGGACATTATAATGAAATTCCTTTTGACTTAACTTATTCTAGTCTCATAAGTATTCCAAATGATGAGCGGTTCTACTTATTCTACAATCCCATGACGGGACAATGGAGAAAGACCACCAATAAAGATGATTTGTTTGTTTGAATCTATTAATTCTTACCAACAATCGCCGTTTTCTTTTGTATGGTACTGGCTCACATCAACATGTGTCTTTATTTTATTGTACTTGTTTTGGTTCTTCATATCTCTGGAGCATATAACTTATAAATATTGTAAAAAATACTTTGGTGTAACGAATAATAAGTGACCCTGTTTCGGGGTTGATATATTAAGACAAACTGGATAGAGGTGGAGTAGCTTACCGCCACTCACGGCAATGATGTTTATTCGCTTCTTCACATATCCAGAGTTTAACAACTTCATACATAACACATGTATATATGGGAGAGACATAGAAGAGAGACAGGAGATATATATATTATAACAATGGAAAGAGAACAGAAGGAAGAGGAAGGAGAATAATCGAAGCGTGCCATCAATATCGGCACAGTTGGTAAGCTTAGGATTTTCTGTCGACAATATATATATATATATCAAATTTTAACTGAAGAAGCTAAGGAAATACTGATATAATAAATCATTCACCCCTTTAACACGGTGAGAGTAAGACGTATTGTCTTTCCTCTCTTATATCTACGTATATAGTTAATATAGTGCGGGTGTGTGGTTGTGGGGTGTGGGTGTGGGATGTGAGTCTGGGTGTTGATGCATGTGCCTGTTTCAAACACCCACACCCTCAACCATATAGATTTAATGCCATCTGATGGGATCATTAAACAAGATCGAAACGCGTCATGGCTATCTATATGACACCCATACCATTTTTCTGCAAAATTTTCAGTTTTAAAGAATAGATATGAACTTCTTTGATCGTTTATGATTATTGCTAAGTTAATTCTATTTGGAAAATTAAAAATGTACAAATGTCTTGAAAAATCTAATTATCGTATTGAAAAGTAATTGGAATGTTATCTATCTGAATAATTTAAGAACTACTATCTAGTAAATACAATATTAAGAATACCACCTGATGAAGTCCCGCCAGGACAGAAACAACTGTTGTCGTGGTACGGCGATGTAATTCTAAACACGCACCCACACCCGAAGATGGTTTTCAACTTTATGAACTGAAGATTTATTGGAATGTGGGTACACATATTCCTGAAATTTACAGCTGCACTCATACCCTCAAAAGAAACTGATCATTATTTTGTATCTCGCTTTTGTTCTAGCATTTCACCAGCAGTTTGTGTAAAAAGGAAAAAATAAGTGGACGTATAAAAAGAGAGAAGAAACAGAAAAAAATTAATTAAAAAAGTAGAAAAAGCAGACGCAGCGACTTGCAGGAATCTATTTATACTCCCATATATTTACTGTTGGTAGCTGAAATTCATAATTGCTTAACATGGGTCGCCGAAAGCAGAAGAAAAGTGAAAATAGTCATCAGGAGAGAGAGAGAGTAATACTTAAGAAAAAACTTCAGTTAGAAAAAACCTAGAAGCGGTTCTGCAGCAATTCATGTAAAATATACTCGATTGTTTGCTAAATCAAAACCATCAGTAAACGCTGATGGCTTAATTTGAGCGCGAGTAGGTTGCCAACATCCCTTTTTTCTGCATTCTATTACCCAAAGTAACTAACACTCATATTTTGAGACAAGTATAGCATTAGCCAAATTCATCCATGTAGACGTTAGAAATTGCGATCAGCTATTGCCACGCTTGTTCTTCAGTTACTGAAAACGCAGTTTATGATTAGATTTTCAGTTCATCCGAATTGAAATTGGGTGTGGGTGTTTGTGGTTGTGGTTGTGGTTGTGTATGTGGGGTGGAGCAGTCATCCTATTCCGCAATGTTGAACATTTCGGAACCAATTCCACCCCCGGAATCAGTTCCGTCGATTCCGGAATTAGGTCAAATATAAACACTGTCCGATTCCGAAATTGGTTCGTCCGATTCCAGGAATTACACGGAATTCCGTCCAATTCCGGAATCAAAACTTCTATTACTATTCTATCTCCTCTTACCCATTGAGTGATGATCTGATTCCGGTCCAGAATTCCGGAATTAGGTCAATACGGAATCGCTGGGAATTAGACAGAATTCCTAGGAATTCCGTACCAGAATTTCATGGTGTGGGTGTCAATGTGGGTGCTGCGATAAGTGTGGGTTCTAGTGCGGGTATTTCCATAAGTGTGGGTGTGGATGCCAGTGTGGGTGCACTGAATTCCGGAATTGAATCGAAAGGGATAAACGGAATTCCGGGAATTAGATGGAATTTGTTCCGTGAGCGGAACTGGTTCCGGAATGTTCAACATCACGGAATAGGATGTATTCTCGGGGTGTGAGGGTGATGGATTATGAGTCAGATCGATGCAGTTGCATGCTTTTCAATGCTTCGAATACCCACACCGACTTCCAAATAGGTATGCACAAATAACAGTGCAGAACTAGGGACTGGATATCTATATAACTCAATTCGTTTCCAAATAAATAGCGGTCTTTTCGTAGACCATTATGAAATATAGTTGAATATCTATAAATCATTACAGGATATATAGAGCTACCATCCATAAGTCATTATAGGGTCATAGATGTCAAAATATCGTTACACCGGGTATTCATAATTGTATGTCATAATACCCCAGAATTGTGGATCAGAGTAATCAATTTTTGAAAACGGGTTCACTTAGGGTAATTTATTACCTTTCTGGTGATAAATTTCTATCTAACTATATATTTTAAAATTCAAGTATTTGACTAGACTTTGGGTATTAACTTCTCTGTAAACACTGTCTATTTAACTATATAGAGTCTATATAGTGAGATAGAAAGTCTTTACTCAAAGGATAATACCCGAATCCACTCAAATTCTTTAAATTTAAAACATATATGTAGTTAGATAGAAATTCGGTACTGGATCATCCAGTTGGACTGGGGTATCAGTGCGACTGGGCACCCAGTTAACTGGCACCGGCGCATGTCTGCTCACAAACTAGATAGTCATAATTCTTATCTTAATTCATATCCACGTCCGCACTCCGAGCATCTCTACCGCATAGCATAGGTGACTTTTCTAATGAATGGTAATCATATTAAATGGATAATTTCCTATCATATCATTTTGACTTTAGCTTTTCCCATCTCAAAATTCAATTGCATATCGGACTTCGATGGGTACGCACGTTTCGGTAAGTCCACATGCTGCAATTTCACATTCATCTCTCTCTCGTTCACAGCGTCCATTACTGAATAAAGCTCAAAATGAACGAGTCAACAGACGCTTATTGATGAGTTCTGATGATAATAGCGTATCAATGGAAATGCATGATATATCTGGTTATCAAGAAGCACCGCTTTTGTCATTAGAACAAGCTTGCAACAAACTTCATATCCAAAACCTGTCGAATTATATAGCAAAAGCAAAGAATATGTCTAGACATTCCAGAAATGGGTTAACACAAGACGAACAAGCTGCTATTCCAAGAGGGAAAATGCAGGTTTGGAACCCCCAGCACCTCAGCACCTTTTCAGCACC
>OENM01002297.1:0-19084 GCA_900239745.1 Rotaria magnacalcarata
TGTAAGAAAATCTATAGACTTCTATAACAGTTACCAGAAATCCAGAGTGGTTTTTCAGTGATCACCTGAAAAATTGGTCTTCAAATTTTCCTTAGAAAAGATTTTGCTTGTGGAAATATGTGTCTGGCTCGTGGCTATCAAACAGTGAAAACCGCAGGTCTCTATCTTGTTCCCACCAAACGTTATTCAAAAAACAACCGACTGCCTTGACTTCTGGAACGGATAATAGTTCTTTATCTTTTTTAGGTGTTCCACCTGACAATTGTGTTAGTTTTTTTTGGTATGCGTGCTCATGATGTACTTATGAGCTTTTTAGTAACTCACGATCACTAATTATTAATGAAGTATCAAACAAATTTACTTTCAGGTAAATGAGATAATTGATAATTGTATGGTAATCTGTGGTAATGCTAATATAAATGATTGATCATTGCTTGGTCAACGTGACAGTAAATTTTGTGTTGTTATTAATGATCGTGAAGAAGAAGACAGTGTATTTAACAGATAAAAGGTTCGTCGTGGAAAATTCTGTGGTACTTGAAGAAGACGATTGTTTGAGTATGTTGAATTTCCTTTTTTTCTAGTTCGTTTAGCTAGAACTGAATATTTCATCTAGGACGAAGTTAGGCATTCAATTTGACAATCCAAATAATGTTAGTGTAAATGATGCAGTATCAGATGAATTTTATAATTACTTTCGCGAGATTACAAAAAAGAATACATTAATTTATGAATAAGTATTTGCAACATTACCAAGTGATCGCGTTAGAAGATTTGATCACGTTAATGCATATACTGAAGTACCATAATTAATAGAAACTAATTCACCACTAGTATATATTTACGGCTTATGATATTGTTTGATTTAAAAATTGTTTTCTTATTTTAGGCACAAGAAAAGCACTATTGATATAAGAACCAAATAAATAATGTGACAATGATTTAAGATAATTCTACTGAAAATAATATGTGAAAATTTTTCTTTTGAATTTATTTAGCTAGATTCGCACCTGATCAAAACAAAGAAGCTTATACGATTTAGAAAGAAATAATATAATATTAGATAAACTTATTAAGATAAGAATAAAGTCTTGTCAAATCAAAATTTGATCTTACATATTTTATTTTGATTTTTTCCATAGAGATAGATCACAAAAAGAATATAAACAATTCATTTGAATAGAGAAGACTCTCCAACAATGATCGAGGAGAAATAAATTCTTCTGCTTATTCCTAAACCTAATTTTTCAGTATTCTAGAATATGAAAATAAAAGTTTTTTTTTTATTACATCAAGCAACCGAGCAAAGCACGCTCTACAAAATGGCACATATTCGAGCTTTCTATCATATCCTCATATTTTGTAGTAAATTGATAAAAGTAGTAATCTAATAGTGTAGATGTTTTCTGTTCTTAATTTTTTTTTCTAGAATTACTTAATTTAAATCGACTCTGACTTCATCAGAGTAGGTTTTCGGAGTTTGATGCAAAGCTCAAATACATGAATTAGAATCAATTTTGAAAATGTATTTATAGGAAATTTTCTCTTCTTTATCTTAGAGTATTTTTAAATGCTTTGAAATTACTGCAAAAATTTTCTTATATATAAAATTAACAAAAAAAAAATAAAATGGAATATTAGTCCACTCGAACAAGATCAATGTGAGATTTTCGTTTCAAGATTTCTTATGAAGATACAATCAGATTATTTATTCAGGATCAAACTAAGCAGCTTCAAAACTACTTTTATATGATCTTAATTCATACTAAAACATCATTTTTTTTTGATAGCTTGTAAGTCTCTCGAAATCTATTAACAATGCTATTAGATATTAAAGCTCTACATATATCTGATTAAAATGTCTTATCAATCAAGTGATTTTAATGGGGGGGGGGNGGGGGGGGGTGTGGATGTGGATATCTTTTTTTGCTGCACATTCATGCCCACAACCACTCACACCCACACCCAGATGATGAAAAATTGATATCAGCAACATCATCAACATCGTATATACAGCAACATTATCAGAGTCTGATTAATTGTACATTTCAAGAGCGTCCCATTAGTAGACGCCAAGGTGATTATGATATAGAAGATCCAACTGTACATGTTCGAGAAAAATTAATTGTGTTTTGTCAAGAATTAGTTGAAGCAGTTAAAACACGTTTAGAAGATGCACCATCCGTTTTTTTGTTAATGAAAAGCTGTCTTGATGTGTCGTCTTTATACGAACAAGTTGTATTGATTGGTCAGCAAACATTGGAAGATTATGGACAATCAGCTTTACAAAAACTAATTGATTTTACTCTACTGAATTCAACGGATATACAAGTAAAGGTGACTTCTATACAACAACAATATGCGGAATGGAAACGAAGATGTTTATTTGAAATTGTTGATAAAGATACATTTGGTATTTGGACAACTGACGGAAAAATAATTACATCGAAAGTAATGAAAACATTTTTTTACCAACAAAAAGCTAGCCGATGGTATTCATGATTTTTTATACTTTTACTCCCTGATGATATTGAAAGTTAGAAGCGAAGCAGTTTGTGAATCAGCAGCGTCAACTTTAAAAAAGCACATACACAATAACCGTTCATTACAGTATGATTCATTAGATGAAGAAGTCATGTTACATTGGAATGCACCACCAATGCGTACAGCTGATTTATTTATCAGAAGTTCACTTAATGATTATTTTAGTCATACCAAACAAAAACAGTGGTTATTTTATAAAAAAATGTCAACAATATCAAGTTTGGAAGCTTGTTTCTCCGGGTTCAGTTGTTTTAAATCGTTTGCGCAAGATACAAGTGGGAAGATTACCTGAACCAAACGACACTGTATAATAATATTCTTTTCTTTCTAACGTGTGTCTGCAATGTTTCAAGTTGTTGTTTTCTTTAACATATACGTCTTAAACAAGAGTTCCTTGTTTTATTATTGGATTTTATAGTGGGGGAAATTTTTTGAAAAAAAAATTGTCGTGGGGGGAAATGTTCCATGTTTCCGGCAGATTCTACAGCCCTGCTTTTTCAGAAAACATCTTTGCCACCAGCAACATCAACACCTCGTTTCAGAAAATCTTATGAAGAAACAAAGCCGATATCGAATGTCTATGTTGGTTTTTCAATTGTCTTTTTTCTGTCAATTTCTCTTATCTTTACTTTGTTTGTAATCATTTTTTGGCAAAAGTGCCATGTATTTAATTTTTTCTTATTTATAAAATTCATCAACATTTTCGATCGATTTTTTCTCAAATAATCTTTTTTGGCAATTTGTATCATGATAGAAAAAATATTTTCTTAATATCGTGAAAGTGATATTTGCGTATAACATACTTGTAAATTAGACTGCAAAGAATGACTTACGGCTGTATTATCAATATAAAACTAAGGTGAAGAGAGAAATATTAGGAGATATTCAATAGTATTTGACGTTCTGCTGTTCTCGAGCAACGGGAACTGTAAGATGTTAGCGCCCTCTATCCTTTTACTGGCCTCGGTTCTTTTACATGCCTATTTTTTTTCCAAAAACCAAGAACACAGTTGGATAGAGATTTGTTTTCTCTATCTACTAGTATCAAAACTGTTTCGGGTCCACTAAAAAATAAAGAACCAATCATAGGGCATTTGATATTGTTTCGCTTTCGCTTATTCAATGTGCTTTGTTACCTCAGAGTACGTACTATATCTTCAATGATGGTGGTATTTTCTACAAATTCAGATCAGATTATCTCATATTGCCAGTGATTGATTGTGTCATGAAATTAGTTACTTCAGTAGCTGTTCACATTAAATAGAAATTGGAACGAAGAATAAATTTCAACGAGAAATGAAAAAAAAAGTTATCTCTTTGTGCATGTCAAGAATCTCATTGGTTTTCTTCTATTTGTATTTAATTATTTTCTACATTTCAATTGATTATTTTCATGTTTCAGATCGAGAAAAAGCAAATGCCACGCTCTTCAAGTCCTTATTTATTCGAACAAATAACTGGAGAAATTATTTTCTCTCATTCAACTGCTAGTATATGCCAATCAATCATAATGCCGAAGATGGAACATCAATCTCGTCGGTTCTCATCAAATACTGATGAAACAAAGTTGGTTTTCAACTGTACAAAACAATTATTAATGATCGATCAACATCCATCTAATCGATTTGAACAACTTGAAGCTGATCTCTTCTTTCGATTTCGTTTTAATGAAACACTAAGCTTGAATATCCCATCAACCCTGAAAAACGAATTATTTATTATTGGCAAATGTCAAGTACCTGTTTACACAGAAAAAGAAAAAAATATTGATAAAGTATTATCGAATGATTTCAAATTAACTGATACTATCTTTCCCGATCAATCACCAGCTACTATCGACGATGATGCTCAATCCTGGAATAATGAACAATCAAATATTATTCATCATAGGTATTGTCTTTTTGAAAGTACATTAAGAGTGGAAAATGTCATTGGCAAATTATTACAGTTAGAAAGACTATTGGCATTTTTTACTGCTCGTCATTTATTGAGATTGACAAAATGTAATCGATTCCTTTCAAAGAAAATCTTTCCACTTGATTTACATGAATTGATTGAATCTATTCGATCAAATGATTTTGAAAAAATTACTAATAGAAATATATCTACATTAACATGTATAACACTCTCCTGCATCGGTTTTGCGGGATTTTCTATGCCAATGAATCTCGAAACAGATATTATTAAACTGCTTAACGATGCGAATATTGCTCAAGAAAATCATGTACAATGTCAATTTCATTTCCTAAATACGATGTTTAAAACTGGTCGACTACTATTTTATCATGTAAATGACACAGAGAAAGGATGGCGCCAATCAGTATTGACTAGTATGGCCTTGTTATCCGAACGCATCTCAACCCTCGAAATTCAACAAAACTGCATTCAAGTTAATTTGAATTCTGTTCTTGCTAAAACAGATGATCAATTGAAATCAATTGGTAAAATTCAACAATCATTAAATAATATTGCCAAGAATAAGTATTCAAACCATGATATAGAAAAGAAAATGGATGTGAACAAGGAAGAAATCAATAATAAAATCAATAATCTTCAAGGAACAATCAATATAAAAATTGATGGAATGCAAGAATCTACAAGTGCCGAATTGAAGAATATTATTAAACTGATGACTTTGAATGAAAAAAAACGAAGTGCGTGGTGTTCGTGTATTTTATTGTAAGCAGAGATATTCTGTCATAGTCTTGTTATCTTCATTTTTTATGCAACATATTTAATAAAGATCTCTCTGATTGAATAATGAAGAAAATCTTCCTCAAAGAATTTCTTTGATTCTTTTGTTGTTTTAGATAATTTCTATTTTCATGTGAACAAGTCAATGAATCGCACAAAGACGTCGTGAAAGATATGTCGGAGTTGACTCTAAAATCTAGTTGCCTTTAAAATTGAAGAGTCAACTAGTTCTCTTTAAAATTGAAAAGTCAACTAGGATGGAGCAGAGATCGTCACAGGGCAGGGCAGGGCAGGGCAAATTGTTTTTTTGGTAGACGTTTATTCATGTAGTAAGTTACTGGACAAAATTGTAGTGAAATTTCATTGACAAAATGGGAGATATGAGTAGATGTCGTTGTAAATTGGTTGACATTCATTTTACAATGTATTGACCAATGGCCACTAAACATAATGCATTTTTTATCATTGGATCTGGCGCAATTCATTTTCTAATATTAATAGTAAAAGTTAGACTTAAATACTAAAGACATTTTGAACGGACCTGAAACATATCTTGGCGATAAATAATATTATCATGTTACAAGTTATTTTTTTATTACTACAATTTTTTAACGTGATTTTAGATTTAGATACGTTTTCACTGTGATCGGCACGTCCTATTTGCTCCATTATTATCATTAGTACATCATTGAACTTCTTGTGTCTTATATGTTTCTTAATTTGATGCATTAGTTATTATTTTAATATGAATCAATCCGAATCACGAAATATTCAACGTCGTCTCTTATTCGAACCTTCTCAATATCAGGTTATACGAAATGAATCTCAAAAGGGTCCTTTGTGGTGGAGAGCATTTGGCTTTCCAGCCAAAATAGATGATAAAGGAGAATTTCAAAGAATTGAAGGATTCATTAGTTGTCTTAAATGTAAAAATACACAAATTCACAACAAATCAAGTGGAACCAAACGTTATAAAGAACATGCTGATAAATGTTATCCAATAATAAATGAAACAGTCATATCTTCTTCTTCATCATCATCATCGTCATCATCATCAATCGATTTAACATCTTCATCATCATCAATTGATTTAACATCTTCATCATCATCAATTACTATATCTTCCTCGCCATCATCAGATGTATCCATACAACCGACTCTACATCAAATGGGATTCATTAAATCTACAAAAGTCAGCGAAAAAGATGTAAAAAAAGTCAAAGATTCATCAGTTCAATTGGTTTGTGGTAATATCCGGCCTTTCAGCGTATTAAGTGACGAAGGTTTTAGACATTTAGCACAAGAATGTGTTCGACTTGGTAATAAAAAACGAATGAATTAAGTCGATAATATGATTGGTTTCGTTGTTAGGTTCTTTGTATGGCATGTTCGACATTAATGATATTTTACGTTGTGACAAAACAATATCGCGACACGTTGTTACATTCGCTGATGCTGAACGTGAAAAACTGAAAGAGCTGTTATCTATTCCTTTACAGCAACATTCATTAACAATATGCCCAGACTTTTGGACTGATCCATATCGAAAAATCTCTTATTTAGGTATTACTATTATCATGGTCGATGATAAATGTAGTTTTAACTCGATCGATCTATTTTGTAAACCGTTTGCATACAAAACCAAGTCGGCTGAAAACGTTGTGAGTGTAAGTTTGACTTTGACTATAATTTTACATCACACAGTTTACAGACAAGAGGGCTTCATATGTGAAAACTTTTCTAAAGTAGCATTAACGAATCTACATTTGAATTAAATCGGAAAATGCATATGTCCTAAATAAAATTCTTAATCAACTCAATTTTAGAATCATATGGTAGTGATATTCTCTTTTGACTTACAAAACTAGAATTAGTGGTTCACAACGTTGAAATTTAATTATATTTCTGCTTGTTTTAGTCTCTTCTCAACTGCTTGAACTTTCTCGGTATTGATTCGTTATCTGATGTTAATATTGTGTGTGATCGTGGTAGTAATTTCGTGTGTGCTTTTAAAAACTTCGAACCATTGTTCTGCTATGGTCATCGACGGAATAATATTGTTAAAATAACGTTTTTCCAAAACAAGAGCAAAAAAAACACCTTAAAAAGAGCGACTCAATAAATACAATTGATACAAGTCAGCCTGCATTATTAAAAGTCGAGGATGATAATCATAATGAAACTCAAGAATCTTCAACAGAAGACAGTGAAGTATCAACTGATAATGACTGTGACGACGATATGACTCTTTTAGTTGCTAAAAAAACGAAAAAACCCATTAAAAAATCTACATCATCAAAAAATGATTCATTAGCTCAAATAAAAATTACAATGGATCAGATTCCATCATCAGCCAAACACGTACTTCGAACTTTAAACAAATGTAAAAAAATAGTAAAATACGTAAAACAGGTAACCAGAATTTCCAAAGAAATATTTTTTTTATCCTTTTAACGATGACATCATGCTTCCATTTTTTATTTAGGCAGGTATAAATAACGATATCAAAGAAAAAGATGGTATTACCTTGCATCAATCGTGCATTGTCAGATGGTTGTCGATGTCAAATCTGTTAGAAAGCATATCAACATCATTCAAGGCAACCAAACGACTGTTATTATCCAGAAATCAATATTCTTTAGTGAGCGATTTGGATTTACCGACAATAAAACAATTGGTTCTTGTTTTAAAGTCGTTAAAACATGTAACGAGCCTCGTCCAGACCGGAAATTCGCCATCGTTGCAGATGGTTTTGTTATGTAATTTATCTTTAAAACATGCTTTATCATCGCACCAATCATTACTCGATTATGTTAACAAACATTGCAACTCAAAGAGTAACACACTTCATAACAATGAAATTGAAGAAAACGAAGACTATGAATTAGAAGGTCAGACTTATATTTAAATAAATTGTTCCCTCAAAAAAAGTATACTATCTTGTGTGGTTTAATAGAATCTCATTTGAAGTCAATTTTTTCAGTCAGCCTTTCTAGTGCAAACAAACGCGTAATAAATTTGCATTTTTACTAATCAGAGAAAACTCAGTTTTCTAATTCCAGTTTTTCTTATGTCCTCATCCTCATTATTGATTAACAATCTTTATTTGCATTTATTTTTATTTCAGGAATCAAATGGTTCAGAGAAAGGTTTTTGATTCTGATTGATGAAATTTTTTGTTTGGATGTACGCCATTATTGTGCGACATTGTTAAATCCAAAATATAAGCTGTTAAAATTTTGTACGAAGGGCGAACGAACGCGTTGTCATGAATATATTCGACANTTATTATCCAAGTTAGCAAAACGTGTCTTTTCAATACCTGCAACGTCGTGCGGCGTAGAGCGTCAATTTTCTAGTGCAGGTTTAATTGTAAATCAACGAAGAACAAACATCAATCCCGAACATATTCAAGATATTCTATTTATAAGATCGTTACAGAACTAAAATAACTCATTTAAAAATTTATTTTAATATTTAGTTTGTTTTTGTATTTGTAGTGTTTCGTTCATGTGCATATTTATTTTCATTTTGTTGTTCAAAATTTCTTTTTGATGTATTCATATGCATATTATTGTGATTTGCTTTCAT
This sequence comes from Rotaria magnacalcarata, assembly GCA_900239745.1. Taxonomy (NCBI): domain Eukaryota; kingdom Metazoa; phylum Rotifera; class Eurotatoria; order Philodinida; family Philodinidae; genus Rotaria; species Rotaria magnacalcarata. Next base: position 8,830 of record OENM01002297.1, read on the forward strand.
CCTATCTTATATTCCAAATGAAATGCATGATTGTTTTTCTTTGTTGTATACACCTTTTGCTTTCTTATATCTTTTTAAAAATAAGAAAATAAATTACGAACGATTTGGATATAATAGAATAGCAAAATTTTTCTGAATATCCTATATTTTATTTGGAGTCCAAATTTGAGTGATATACTTCGCCCTGTGCCCTGCCCTGGGTATCAGGGCAGGACAGGTCAGGGCAGAGAGAAGCAGGGCACAGGGCAGGGCAGGGCAGAAAAAAATGCCCTGTGACGATCTCTGCAGGGGAGATAAACGACAGAAATTTCGGAACTTGAAATCTGCTGATTTTCTCTCGATGTTTTGTTCATGATATCATTGATTCGATTACGTACTTATGAAATATAATTATGCATATACATATCGATGTATGCTTGGTTGTAAATTAACAACAACAAAAAAAAACTATTCTTTTGATTTGCATATTGTGTGAACAGAAAGAAGAAAATGCTAAAGAAGATATTCACTACTACTTGCTACTGCTTTCCAATACTAACGCTAACTAGAGCACCAGCCAAATACAATCGCTATGCACATTATAAAAAGAAAACATCATTTATTATATCTTATCGTAAGTTTAGAATTACCAACCAAAAAATAAAACAATACAAAATAACGACAAGAACTAAATAACAATTAAAATGATCATGATAATGGCTGCACCCATGAAACGAAAAAAAGTAGCTATTTAACGACTGCTAAATGCGCGCGGGATTGTTTACTATTCTTAGTTCTTCTTTTTTGTCCTGTCAAAAATCTGACAAAATTTTAGTGGATGTTGATAAGCATGGCTAATCATTTTCTTACAAATGGCGTCTCTCTCCCTTCTCTTACTCAACAAAGAGAGAAAAAAGAACAAGATTTTAATATTTAATAATTTTTTTCAGCTTCATTTACACAAGCTCACCTTCTTCCATCTTTACCTACTGCAGCTAATTCACCGCAACATCTAGTTATGAATGATTCAACGACAAAAACAATATCAAATGATAGTGATTCATCATCACAAAATTCACCAAGTAATCCATTGAGAATATCTGCTATTGGAGAGTTAATCGAAACTGAACGATGTTATGATAATAATTTATTAAACCATGACATAATGCTCGAGTTGTAAATAATTATGAAATCGAACAAGGGTGTGAGTCTTGAGCGAGAGAAGACATCCACACACACACACACACAAATGAATGCATAATATTATTTTTCTCTAGGAAAAAACTTGATTTGTGTCTTATTGTTGATGAAAGAAAAACATTTGTTGATAGTAACGATTTAAAAATAAATATTATTAATCATGTGCCAAAATTATACAAATTCACCTTTAATATCCGATCATCAAGTCGTTTTTATAATGAAGTTAATTTACTAGCAAATGAATATATGCAAGAGACTTTAAAAATAAACAAATTATTCATTCTTTTCATTCTTTTTCAAAAGAAAAAGAAGCTCGTTGCCTTATTTATTCATATCCATATAAACTAAATCATTACAATGGTGTAACAAATAATTTTCCAGGTGGAATATTTCAATGTGTTCGTAAAGTGTCATTATTTGATGAACGTCATTTTGAACATGAATTTTTTCTTCAAATTCAAAAATCAATTCCTTTGATGCAACAATTCATTGTAGTTAATCAACAACGACAAACTAATAAAAAATTTGGAAAAGCAAACAATGAAAACGGAGATTTAGCGACCATTCATTACCCGGATCTTGAACATCTTGATCATCTTGATACTTGCATACATTATCATCGACAATTCTTATTGGATGCCAAAATGTGTTTAACATATCATGTGCGTGTTTATATGAATTATGAAATAGTTGATATAAAAGTGACACGCAACTTTCGAAGAAACTCAACACGAAGTAATTGTGCGAAAATGAATCACGTATATTTATTTAGAAAACTAGAATATCATGGACCTTTTTACGAATTTTTTCGTCCAAAAATACAATTTCCTGAAGATATAAAAGACTATTTTCCTTATGCAGAAATAAAGTGATTATTATTAATTTGTTATGTAAATGAAACAAATAAAAGTAGATTGATTCACATAAAATTAAAGTATTGAAACAGAAATGGAATTGAGAGAATAATGGTTAAAAATAGACATTGACGAACATATTGTTACAAATGAAAGCGTGCTATCTGTTTGTACAAAACAATTTTACCTACAGATTAATGAACCGTGATCTATTCTTAGAAATAAATAATTTGCGCAATTGATATCAGATGAATTCGAAATTTTTTCATCTACAAATATGTATGATTCGATCTAACGGAGAAGAATCTCTTTAATAATTGTCACTATTACAAAAGTAAAATTAAAATATCTAACATTGTCCCCTTCTTTTTACGTAATATGAGTCGTTAACATCAACATTATGTTGTTATTATCCATACCTCTATAATAAAGCACGACTGTCTGTCTGTTATCAGGCCAAACATCAAATTAATTATTGCGAGGTTTCTAGAAAGCTCTAGGATTATGTAGACTACTCTACTAAAACGTAGGTTATATAGGGAGTAAGGAAAATGTGGAGGACATAGAGAATATAGAAGATATAGCGAATATAGGAAATATGAAGATATATACAATATGGGAAGTATCGAAAAAAAAGGAGTATAAGAAATTATAAATAATATAGGGAATATACGGAGCACAGGAAATTCAGGAGATGTCGGGAATATAGAGGATATAGAAAGTATAGGGCATATAAGGAGTAAAGGAAATATAGAGAATATAGGGAGTATCGGAAATACACCCGTTATAGGGAATAGAGGACGCATAGGGAAAATCGGGAGCATGTAAATATAGAGGACATACGAAATAAAAGGAGTGTACGAAGGTATGGACTTGAGTGCACTTCTCTGAAATCACGCCCTACACCATACACGCCCACACCCACACTCTAATGTACAAATTTCTAAGAGGTAGAACTTTTATTGAGCAGAAAAAAGCATCATCAATGAATCAATTCAGACAAAACCATCTATCAAAGTTATACTTTCTTTTTTACTGCTTCAATATTTCTTTCGCTGGCTGCAATGTGCGGATGAGTTGGTGGCAGTGACATTTGAAATATTTCTAGATTCTTCTCATATAATTTGAGCGCTTTTGTGTACTCTTGGATCTTATAATAGATTCCGCCGAGATTGCCGTAGGACNTATGGGAAGTATCGAAAAAAAAAGGAGTATAAGAAATTATAAATAATATAGGGAATATACGGAGTACAGGAAATTTGGGAGATTTCGCGAATATAGACGATATAGAAAGTGTAGGACATATAAGGAGTAAAGGAAATATAGTAGACATACGAAATAAAAGGAGTGTACGAAGGTGTGGACTTGAGTGCACTTCTCTGAAATCACGCCCTACACCATACACACACACTAATGTACAAATTTCTGAGAGGTAGAACTTTTATTGAGCAGAAAAAAGCATCATCAATGAATCAATTCAGACAAAACCATCTATCAAAGTTATACTTTCTTTTTTACTGCTTCAATATTTCTTTCGCTGGCTGCAATGTGCGGATGAGTTGGTGGCAGTGACGTTTGAAATATTTCTAGATTTTTCTCATATAATTTGATCGCTTTTGTGTACTCTTGGATCTTATAATAGATTCCACCGAGATTCCCGTAGGACATACCCACGTTTGGATGTGTCGGAGGAAGATTTTTTTTGTAAATATCGAATGCCTTTTTGTAGAACAAAAGGGCCTTCAAGTACTCACCCATGTTATCATATACGCCACCAATGTTATTGTAGGAAATGGCCAAATCGGAATGGTTTGGAGAGAGAATTCGTTGGTTGATTTCAAGGTCTTTTTCATAAAACACAAGCGCTTTCGAATACTCGCCCATACTCTTATACACTGAACCGATGTTATTGTAGGACGTAGCTAAGTCAGGGTGATGTGTAGGAAGAACTTTCTTTTCGATATCAAGTGCTTTTTCGTAAAACGAAAGTGCTTTCGAGTACTCGCCCAAGGGTGTGAACAGTACACCGATGTTACTATACAAGGTAGCTAACAGGGGATGGTTTGGAGGAAGAGTCTTTTGGTAGATATCCAGTGAGTTTTCATAAAATGAAAGTGCTTTTGAATACTCGCCCATGTTATCATACAGCAAACCGATATTGTTGTAGGAAGTAGCCAACGAGGGATGATTTTCAGGGAGAGTTTTCTTTTCCATGTATAGTGCCTTTTCGTAAAATGAAAGTGCTTTTGAGTATTCGCCCATATTATTGTACGCCAAACCGAGATTGTGATAAGAAGTCTCCAATCTTTTATGGTTGGGATCTTTTGTTCGTTCTTGAATTGCAATGCTTTGCTCATAGAATCGAATAGCTTCTCTATATTCACCTCGTCGATCCTTCATCACTCCTAGATGATGATAGTAATTCGCAGTATCTTTCTCATTGGATGCCTGCTCAATTAACATCGTGTACACTTCTTCGCCTTTTTCACTTTCACCCAGTGTATGCATTAGGTGTCCCATCCGTTCCCAACCTGTTGATCCGTTACTTTCCTCTTGCATATATTTGGTAAGAACGGCTAGATTCGGATCATCATCGGCCGTAAGAGTAAGATGTACGTGCCACATCAGCGAGCTTTTGCTAACTTTTTCTATTTCAACGATGCGAAACACTGTGTGCATGGAAAATAGAATCTCTTCTTCACTGTCGAATTGACTAATTTTGTCGATGAGAGCAAACGGTGACTTGGACATTTTCGGTTCAATACTCATGATAAAAAGGATGCCAATGGAATCCAAGTCCATGGGATCACTATCCGCAAAAGCCATAGAAACATTTTTGTCTCGGCTAGTGGACAAAAAATTGTTGAACGACATCAATCCACCTATCGTCTTCACTAATTTCTCGAAGTCCATCTTCGATAAACACTGACCACGATATACAGTAAATTGTTGTTCAAAGACAGTGGATTGTTCTTGATAGAGTTGTTCGATATGACGATGAAGAAACCGAATGAAGAAACCCATTTTGAGCATAATGTTGACATCCAATGTTCTCAGAGCTCGATTTAGCATTGAATAAAGAAAATATTCAGAAGTATACCACCAGATTGGCTTGTGAAGTTGGAATTCACTTTCGAATTTGGTAATATTCTTCAATTGGACTGAATTCTCGCTGTATACTTGACGACAATATGCTGTAAAGAACTTGATAGCTTTATCATCATCCTTGTCATCAATTTCTAGTAAAACTTTCTTGAAAATTTGAGTATACATGAATGATGGATCGAGTTGATTGATTTGTTGGATGGATGAAGAAGCCGGGTCATTGTCATTGACTGCGATGAAACTCATTGGTGTCATATCATGTTCACACTTTTTGGTTAATCGTCGGACAATATCACAAATCGGGTAAATTTGATCAAAAGCACCCTTCACCTTCGACCAGGATTGAGTCCAGTTGTCAGGACATAACTTATCATTGCACAAGATAAAGATGGAATACAACTGTGACATATTGTGAATGAGAGGTATGATGTTTTCTCGCAGTGAATCAGAAATAATCATGAAAATCTTGGCATCTTTTATTTCAGTAAGAAAATCGATGCATCGATCAGAATCAGTAAATATATTAACAGGATTAACGATAGCGCTGAATAGAGTGAGNAGAGCAAACGGTGACTTGGACATTTTCGGTTCAATACTCATGATAAAAAGGATGCCAATGGAATCCAAGTTCATGGGATCACTATCCGCAAAAGCCATAGAAACATTTTTGTCTCGGCTAGTGGACAAAAAATTGTTGAACGACATCAATCCGCCTATCGTCTTCAGTAATTTCTCGAAGTCCATTTTCGATAAACACTGACCACGATATACAGTAAAATGTTGTTCAAAGTCAGTGGATTGTTCTTGATAGAGTTGTTCGATATGACGATGAAGAAACCGAATGAAGAAACCCATTTTGAGCATAATGTTCACATCCAGTGTTCTCAGAGCTCGATTTAGCATTGAATAAAGAAAATATTCAGAAGTATACCACCAGATTGGCTTGTAAAGTTGGAATTCACTTTCGAACTTGGTAATATTCTTCAATTGGACTGAATTATCGCTGTATATTTGACGACAATATGCTGTAAAGAACTTGATAGCTTTATCATCATCCTTGTCATCAATTTCTAGTAAAACTTTCTTGAAAATTTGAGTATACATGAATGTTGGATCGAGTTGATTGATATGTTGGATGGATAAAGAAGCCGGGTCATTATCATTGACTGCGATGAAACTCATTGGTGTCATATCATGTTCGCACTTTTTGGTTAATCGTCGGACAATATCACAAATCTGGTAAATTTGATCAAAAGCACCCTTCACCTTCGACCAGGATTGAATCCAGTTGTCAGGACATAACTTATCATTGCACAAGATAAAGATGGAATACAGCTGCGGCATATTGTGAATGAGAGGTATGATGTTTTCTCGCAGTGAATCAGAAATAATCATGAAAACCTTGGCATCTTTTATTTCAGTAAGAAAATCGATGCATTGATCAGAATCAGTAAAAATATGGACAGGATTAATGATAGCGCTGAATAGAGTGAGTGCATCTCGAACGTGATCTTTCGTTTCATCTAGGCTTGGATCTAACCAAACTAGTAAACAGTTTTGTACAACGATCCTGGTGTTCAGTTCCGTCATTTTTGATTGTGATGCATCAGAAATAATGGTATAGCTGTGTTGAATCCGTGTAAATCGTTACTACAAACATGAATATGTTTTTTAGATGCATTTCTAAACTCTCGAATAATTTATCAGTATAGTCATCAAATTTTCTCCAATATCTGAGGAGTTAGTGTTCAATTAAGCACGGTTAATGTTTTCTTTCGAGAAAGAAGAAATGAATACGAATTCGGGATGTCAAAAAGTGTGAGAGATTGTAACTGGTAGGCAGCTGTAAAATACTTTATCATAACATTCGATAAAAAAAGGCATGTACTACATAAAGTTATCGACTAAATATTTTTGTCATTTATATTATATGTTCTCAGATCTACAGTTCCACTTACTTATAATGTGATCATTATTTAACATCTAAGATATTCTTTCAGTTTTAGTCACAAATAAACCAACACTCACTCGCATGAATTCTCAGTTTGTTACTACCGAGAGAAACACAAGCTATCGAAAACATGTGTAAATTCATAAAAAAAGAAGAAAATGAATCGTTTATTGCTACCAGTCGCTGCACCCTTTACACGGAGAAATGATTACTTGGGTAATTTTTATGTGTTAAAACCGATGTCGGCCTATATTACTACACGGGTTTTGGCGCAGTTAGTGTTTTTGATAATCAGATTAATATCTTGCCTTTTTAAGTCAGCCTGTACAAAAAAAACAACAGCAGTGTAGACGATTCTTCTCGTTCTTTTACTCATTCAGATGAAAAACTAGCCACGGTTTCTCCTTCACGTTAAAAGGTGCCGAGAATAAAAGAGAAAAACAAACAAGGAAGATACAAATATCCATAGCAGCACAATTTCCAACAACTCTACAGTAAGAAGGAAAGAAAGAAAGAAAGAAAGTTGTCTGCCCTTATTCGGAGTAGTAAGTGTGGGTGTGAATTTCATATGTTCTCCATACGTACACATATAGGGTTTGGGTGTGGGTGAGGATGACATACATGAGTGACAACAACACTAACACACCTACACCCTCCGGTAAACCGGAGTAGGCTGGCATTTTTTTCTCAATTAGTCCCAGTCATTTGTAATGCAGCAGCTGTTCAGTTGCTCTCTGAATAAGAACTTATAGTCCAATTATATAATTATTAGTTCATTACTTTTATTTCGAAACAAAAAGAGATAATATACATAGACAACAACAACAAAATAAAACAATATCCATTTTAGTTTTTTGCTTGTTCGTTACTGCTAATTTCGATCCTTGTGTTTTGATTTACATCTAAATCATGATTGAACGAATCATCTAAGTAGATGCGTATTCAAATTAAGGTATAGGCTATTAAAAAAAGATATCCATTAACCAACCTTGAATATCAGATTGACGTAATTTTTAAACTTTCTTTTTAGCGTTGCCTCGTTTTAGCAATAAACAGTCATGTAGAGTAGGCCAAACCACTCCCAGTTCCGACTGGTCGAGTCTATATATGGCTTGTACATTATCTAAAAGCAGGAAAAACAATGCAAAACCATTGAATGAGTAACATTAAAATCAAGGTCAAATATAAATATTTAAAAATGTTCCATCCTATAGTCATTGATGTATTTCCACGAATGGGCGGTTGCGAGTTCTAGTTACTTAAACCATATTGTCATTGAATGTTTTCAATTAAACCCTGCATGCAAATTCTTAGAAGTAGTTTTTAAAATCAAGGTGGATATTCGGCAAACTTATATATATATACTTGTATCAATTCTTTTTTCTTTTCTCGTCAACCAATCTTGAAAAGAGCGAGGAATCGAATGCAATGAATTCATTTTCTTTCTTCTATTTATACATTTTCTTTCCATTCTGTTTTTGTCGTCAACTTTTTCGTTCATCGAAGAACAGAATGGAATGAATTTTCTTGTTTGATCATGCGTATCGACAGACATCAACAAATAAAGATCAGTGTTTAAAAATGTGATCAAAATAACAATGAGAAAAAATTTTCATGCATTTTATACTTCGAATAAGTCCGTGTTATAAATCCTTATTATTCAAGAAGTCAAGCAATACATCATTTTCCATTTACTTTTCCTCTCCAAAAAGAAGCTCTTTGAACATCGCATCACTAGTCGCAGTCGCAGGTTTAAAATCTTAAATGGAACCATACAATCGTATAAATAAAAAAGCATTCATCACGACTATTTGAAATTGAAGTGAATTTCGTTACAAAAGAGTGATGTAATTTTTGTATAAATTTGAATTCCACCCTGGTTAGACAAACTATGCATGCTCATTCTATTGTCGTAAATCAGTGCACAGTATGTAGTTGAAAAATCCATCATTTATACATATTTAATAAAAAATATTAATATGCGTTGTTTTGAAATGCCAGCTATCTAGAAAGAATCGTCTATCTTGATAACAGTATAATCGTGATTTATTTAGGCTCATCTATAGATTATGCAGCTATTTAACATAGCACATAAATCAATGAAAAACTAGTCTTGTTTTCAGTCTTGCTGCGACTTAAACAAAATATTTGTGCATAAAACCTTATATCTTTTGAAGTCGTACAATCCTCTATTATATTTAGAATTAACCAGTAAAATTAGCGGTTTTCCGCAAAAATTGATCTGGTTTTCGCAACATGGGGAAAACATCAGTTAAATCGTTTAGTGTTATCGTCTTGCCTTTCCGTTCCACCATTGGAAAATCAAAGAAAAACAAACGTTTAGACAGAGTTGTAAATAGAAAAGAAAAGTATTTTTATTTTACTCTACTCTTACTTTTAATATACTGAACTGAAGAAGAAGGCAGAAGCACTCCGAAACGTTTTATTAGTAAATTGATAAATATTCGATCTTTTTAAGATCAATTCATACAAGAAAGAGACAGAAATTAATAAAAAAAATACATTTCGTATGACCTTTCTCAACCTCACAAACCCAATAAATATACTTTATATCATAATAAACATCAAATCAATTACGTAAAGATATATGATAGGAGTTTTCAAATTAACAAGTCTGTAAAAACATGGATAAACTATCCGTGCCCTCATTCGCCACGGCAAAGTCCAACTTTCTGTCATCGTTGAAGTCACCAATAAGAACACAAAATGGGTTTGATCCGTAACCCATCGCCTTCAGAGTAACATTTGAGAACGTACCATTGCCATATCCGAGGAATATTCCCAAATTGTTAGTGCCTCGAGTGATCACGACAATATCTATTGCAGTATCGTTATTAAAATCTCCAACAGCTACAAAGTACGGATAGGATTCGGGTCCAGTAGAATATATAGATTGATTTGTAAAACAACCATTGTCATATCCCAGAAAAATACTTACAGTTTGAGAGTCATAATTAGCAGCAACGATATCAGATCGACTATCGTTATTAAAATCGCCAACAGCTATAGACATGGGTGTAGAACCAGTTGAATATGTCGTTAGATTAGAAAACGAATAATTGCCATCTCCAAGAAAAATTGCGATGGTATGAGAACCTGAATTAGCGAGCGCAACATCCATTCGAGAATCATTATTAAAATCAGC
>OENM01002299.1:0-19046 GCA_900239745.1 Rotaria magnacalcarata
GTGAAAAACGACGCCTTATTTCACCGTTTTCTAGCCGTTTCCTGCCTTTTAAGGCGCCGTTTCAGACGTTCGGTAGATTCTCCTGTGATGTCGTTCGTTTATTATCGTTATCGTCGATTACCGTTTCGTTTTTGTTATTTTCGTTATAAATTAAATAAACGAATATTTATAACAAAATCCTAACAAGATGAGTACTGTTTCAAGATTATGTTAACATATTATTGAGAGAATGCGCAAAAACAAAGATCTAATGGAAATTTAATGTTGATAGTACATCCAATATCGTAGGAAAACCTATTAGCTGATTGATATGATCGCAAATAATCGATTGAATATTTTGTCATATTATATTTCATTTGCCGATGGAATTCATGTTTCTATTTAAAAAAAAACTCACATATAATTTTGCCGATCAGGTTGAAAGTTGGAAAACAGTTTTCATGTCTCAATCGTATCCTGTGATCCATCTTTCTTCATTTCGAGAGTTTGCAAATCTCATCTAACGGTGCAAACAGGTAAATACAATAGAAAAATGTTCATAAACTATGTTTGATATTTCAGTAGTAGTGCCATAAGGAAGAGCAACAGATCCTTCAAAACCATTGTATAGAAGTGTGGGTGTGACTAAAAATAGTAAATTTACAAGTAAACTTTAAAAACGAGCGAGCCATACGTATCTGGACTTCCTTTCATTGACAAATGCACACAATAGATAATTTTGCTATTTCAAAAATACTTCATTTCTTCTAGAACACTTCATTCTGGAATTCTTTTCTTTTCTAGCATGCTAAATGTTATAATGTCCTGAATAACCATTGTCAAGTAACTATTTGCTAACCTTTACGAGAAACATAAGATGGATATTCCAAAAAAACAAAACGATGGAAACTAATCATGGACGTGGAGAATTATTAAAATCGCTAAGCCATTTTTTCGCAGCAATGTCTTAGCGAGTAGAATTATACTTCTAATTACAATATTCTTTCTGCTTTCAAATTAAGCATTGTAAAAACATTTTCAAGAAACTCTTTTTCAGCTAAATAAGAAAGAGATATCGTGACGAGAAAAAAATTACATTGATATTTCTATGTCAATAACCCCAACAATATGACAGATAGTGTGCACACTATTATTGTAAGATCAAATTAAAATAGAAGCAGAAACTTTCTGGTTAGTCGATGACACAAAAAAACAAAACCTTGAACACTAACATACAATATTAGACATGATTTAATTCTGTTCTTTTATTTTATTTAAATTTATTTTAAATCTAAATCAATTAAAATAAAATAAAAGAAGAAAATAAAATCATGTCTAATATATCAACCTTCTTAACAAAACAAGAAACTAACATATGATACATCGATAATAAATTTTAATAATCTATTCATTTTTTCAGATGATTGATAAAACTAAACGATCTTATATCGTCCAATTATGTCATTAAAAAAACAAGTATTTCAATGGGTTGTGTGTCATACAGTAACAATAAATAATAATTAAATTTTACTAAAACTCTTTGCTATTCTTACTGTCATCATTTTGAGTATTTCAGTTCGAGAAGCCACATGCTATGACACATATTTATTTATACAAACAAATTGATTTCGTCTCCACTATAGAAAACAGTAAACCGGTTGTGCTGATTATCCTTTGATTCTTCTGTATCATTCGTTATTGATAGAGAAATAAATCTCAGCACAGTTCATTTACCATTCTCTTGTATAAAATCGATGAAATTTTTTTTCTCTTCTCCTTTACTTTCTAAACAACAGTAACAGAATTTCTCTTTCCACAATTGTGCAATAGCTCATCACTAATGGAAAGCGAGAGGCAGAGAGAGAGAGAGAGAGAGAGTGTGTGTGTGTGTGTGAGCGAATCTAATATTTTAGATTATTTATATACTAGTCTATCAACACACATTTGTCTTTTTTTTGTTGGCGGTTGCTGTATTCCATAATTGACAAGTCCTCTATGTTTTTTTTTATTTCCCTATTGCAATCAATCGGTCAGATTTATAAGTACGAATGTCAAACAGCATAAAAACACTGGAAAATGGTTGATTGGATTAACAAGCTTATTGGTTTCTTTTTTTCTTCTCAAACTAACATTAGTTACTCAAAACAAAATATCTCACTGATGATCAGTAGAATATAATAGTAGTGAAAGTCATGGTTTCTTTTTCTCTTTTTCTAACAGTTAGTTATAACAATACATTATATTTAAGAGTTTCTCGTTTACAGAATCATCCCGTCCCAAAAAATATGCCGATTTTTTGATTGATTGCATGAGAAGACAAGTTTATCGAATAAAAGATACATAGAAGAAAAGAGGAAATTAGATAACGACGTTGTAAAATGCGGAAACGACAAAAGAATAAAAACATACATCGACAAAAAAACAAGACATTGTCTTTATTGATTACCATTTAGAGTTTGTGTGTCTCTCATGTTATTTCGATAAATGAAATGAATGGCACCGAATCATTTCGCTCATATTTTATTCTACTATTATTCTGCTTAATTATCTTTATTAATCATGGTAGTGGTGATCGAAAAAAAATTATTCTCAATAGTCTATTTACACATTCGTCTTATCCATCAATTAATTTTGCTCTTCAACAAATTGATTCCCTACAGATGGATATTATACTTGAACTTAATACAACGGAAGAAATTATTCCAGTAGGTTATTTTAGAATCGTAGGTTATTATATTGCTGGTTCTTTCTTTTTAGTGTGATGTAGGCACAAGCGTAAAAATACTTTTTAATATAATTAACAAAAAAAATTGGTTTAATGTTTTAATAAGTGATGCTTGTCAAAATGTACTCAGTTATATAGCTGAAGCCGCAACTTATTTTCATATACCGGTGGTATGAATCTTGATTATAAAGAAAATTTTATTTGTCAATGATATTTCATGCATTATTCTAGTTTTCATTTACGGAAAGTGATTTATCGTTATCATCGATTGAACGTTATCCACTTTTTTATCATGTCGTACCATCGGATCGTGCTCATAATTTAGTGCGTAAACAACTTTTACAATACTATAATTGGACACGATTTGGATTAATCTATCAACATGGATCAAAATATACATTGGTTAGTTGATATTATTAGATAGCAAAAAATTCTATTGGCATGTTGTTAACGTAGAAATAACGATGATTTTATTTTAAGTAACAATGAATCATTAAATCAATAGAGCAAAAAATAGTTTCGATAAGATCTACGTAGATATAGTTTTTTCTTCGATTGATTATGCTATTAGAAAAAAAAAATCAGATTAACATAGCAGATAGCTTGCTCATTTAGTTTCTTCTTTTTTTTTGAAACTTGTTGATGTCTAAAACAAACAAATCGATCCATAGTGAAATCGGTTCGGAATAAATGACACGTTTGAATCAATTCTAAATGTTGCTTTTTTCATTTTAATCTCAAGCGACTTTCAATTAGTAGAACTTTTCTTTCGATATAAGTTGTTTATTTAGAGGAACTGAAGCGCTAACGTTAGTATTCTTAAATGGAGAAAAAGACATTAGTTATCTTAAAAACTAATGATAAGAGAAATATGATGTGCTGAAATCGAATTATTCAATGACTTATGTACGGCAAATCTCTCGAGTACACTAGTTACTTTAATTAATAAAGTCAAAACTTTTGTAAATAAGGAAGTTCATTGTCAGTTCAGTAATATGTTAACTGATTTAATTTTATCTCTGTAATTACAGAGTAAACTATGTCTAAAGATTTATTTTGCTTGTACTAAGAAATTATATTATTATCGGATCTTGCTGTTTTTGTTCGTTACCGACAGAATTGAAAAATTAATAAGAAAANCCCCCCCCCCCCCCCGGAATAGAAGACCCTCCAGGATTAAAAGGGCTTCCTCGATTAGAAGTCCCTTCCCCGTAAGAATTTTGAATGATCGCCTTAATATAAGGCCCGGACTTTATAATTCGTTCATGTTCGCTATTACTTGATATGTCCATTACTCTTCGCAGAAAAGAAAGCTATTTTTCATGTATACATTCATGTTCCCTCTCTTTTTTTGGTTTATGCACTATATTTATTCGTGACATCCATTTATATATCTTTTTTGTGATTTTTGTGGACACTTACGGAAACAATAGTCAACAGACAAGACTACACGATAACAAACAGAGAAAGGATGACAAGGAAGAGAAACGTGAAAACGTAAACAACAGAACGAAAGTCGAAATCGAGGCAGTGATAACGAAATTGGCGTGCAGTACTGTCCTTCCTTTGTTTATTCTTCGATACCGTATATCTTAACACCGAAGACACTGTGCCGGGGGAAGGGATCGAACCTTCACATGTCTGATTAATAAAAATCCTATGCATGAACCACTACGCCATCCCCGGCTATGTTCCCTCTCTCGCACCATCTTTTCTCTCTGTTCAGAAAAGTGGGAGAAGATACATTCTTTCCATTCATGAGTCATTATGAAGATTCTTGGTCGACGAGGCGAGCACCAATCGTCGGCAGATAGACATTTCATTCTTCATTTTTATGTTTAAATTGTTCTAAATTGACTGATTAGTTATGGACGACGACGATGAGAATATGCTTTGTTTTTCGGTACCCGAAAAATGAATGCAAATGATGATTAGCCGTCATCCGATGATAGTGACATCGAGTTGACATCCACTATCGATGAAGAAGAAAATGAACTTGTTCAAATTGACAATAATCTTTGTTTAAACTCGGATGATAGAACTGATAATGACATGAATATACAAGACAATTCAACAGTACAATCTTATCCAGCAGTCCGAACATCAGAAGATGATGAAAACGATGACAGTGACCTAAAAGCTTAAAAATAAATATTTATCTCAAGATTTCTAAAATTTTCTACCAACATAAACTATGTTTCAAATATAGTAGGCCCCCATCTAGAGCCCATCGGGTTCGGTTCCGGTTTCGGGCCTGGAATTTATTTTTGACAGGGTCCGGGTTCAGATGAAATAGTTTTTACTCATTGTGTCAGATTACAAAAAAAATTTTGTGCATATAATTGAGTGAAAAGGATAAGATATTGTTAATGGTCAAGTTATCTAACAAAAAGAAACAATATAAACATTATAATCCATTCATTCCTTATTCCATCCAACGCTGTACACTACTAGCGAGTCGCTAGGAATCAGAGACCATCATAATTTAATTGTATAAAAATCTTTATCGGATAGTTGAAAGAACATGTAAAATATACTACTTGACTACCACAAAAGAAAAGAATTATGCTGTATCTTCGGAGTGATCGCCAGATTCGATTACAAAAGTTTGTTAGCTCAGTCCCTTCGGGGCTAAAATGTAGAACTTACATATGATTTTTCATCTAATTCTACTAATACGCAATATCTAAAATGTGAAATGAACTGCAAGACAATCGATCGGTAGAAAAAAATGTCTTATTTAGTTGTTACATGCTTGCTAATGTTTGTAATGCATCGTGGTTACCTATAATGGCTGGTGGGGTCTGTGATGGGGAGGGTTGAGGGTGGGGAACCGTAAAAATCTCGCTTCTAAACTTACACTCGCCATTTTCTTCGAAAATATATGTGAGCTCGACAACATTTGATTACCAGTTTAAGAGCAGCTTTCATTCCAGATCTATTTTTGATTAATAAATCAGGTATTTGTTAAGAATGCTAGCTTAGCTTTATTTTCAAGTAAAAAAAAGCATGTTTAAAATTTGTGATCCAAAGAGTTAAACCCAGGTCAAAAAATTAGACACAGATCTTGTAAGATCAGATTGTATCATACGAAAAATCATAAAGTCAGATCATCGTAACAATTCGGAGGGTAAGATTTCTGTAAAATCTTACATATTATAGGATCTTACAGAAATCTTACAGTACGAATTAATACGATGATCTGACTTTATGATTTTTCGTATGATTTCACGTAGGTAAAGTTAGCACTCGATTCGATAATTCTTATCCCGATTCGCTTGGTGACTTGTGCTATCATTCTAGTCAGTTGTGCTGGATGCAGAATTTAATTCTGAATCGAATGGTACTATTTTCAGAGGGGATCATCAGGCAAAAAATAAAGTTTTACAATAAATATTCTCTGTGCTGAGTCTATTGCAAAAAAGCCTCCAAAACGAGTTTTTCTATAGAAACTCATTTTTTGTCCGATGACTCCCTGTCAAAATGGTACCATTCGATTCAGAATTAAATTCTGCACCCAGTACAACTGACAAGAATGATAGTACAAGTCGTCAAGCGAATCGGGACAAGAATTATCGAATCGGGTGCTAACTTTACCTACGTTATGATTTCATCTGGTCTTACAAGATCATATAATATCACAGATACGATCATAGAAGATCTTACTGTTTGATTGTTTGACCTGGGAAGTTCAAATAGATATTTTCATCAAAGTGTTATTTTTTTGTTTAGAACTATTTTTATTCATTAAAAACAAATTTTAATAAAAGAAAGATTTATGGCACTTTTTTTCAAAAAACTATATTTAAAATTTTGACTTTTTAGAAGGTCAAAGTTTAATGTATACTTGTTTTAGCTTTAAATTTAAATTCAAAGATTAAAATTGAGGCACACTACTTTAAATTGAATAATTTCATCAGAGTAGTTTCAAAGTTATAGTATCGCCACCAGTATGGGTTCAAGCGTTTTTGATGTACCGGATCCCGGTCTGGGTCTAGCGATTTTAATCGGACGGACTCGGGTATGAAATTTTTAGTCGGATGGGTCCAAGTTCGGGTCTGAAAATTCTGATTTACCGGATCCGGGTCCAAAAATTCTTGCACCCGACGGGCTCTACCCCTTCCCAAATAGAAGGTCCCCTTTGAAATTGCATCTGCTTCGTTATTGTAGAAGACCCCGGATCTTTTATTCTGGAATGGAGCTTACTTTATAAAGCATTCGCCATAACAATTTTTTATTCTGATAAACAAAAGAAAAGAAACCTTGATTATTTCAATGTTGTTTTTAGGTCGCTAATGATTTATCTAATTTAACTGCAATGGATAAAAAACAATGGGAAGTTAATTTAACACGAGGCATAACTTATCGTCATGAATCAAATTGGC
The DNA here is from genome assembly GCA_900239745.1 of Rotaria magnacalcarata. Classification (NCBI taxonomy): domain Eukaryota; kingdom Metazoa; phylum Rotifera; class Eurotatoria; order Philodinida; family Philodinidae; genus Rotaria; species Rotaria magnacalcarata. The sequence goes on from OENM01002299.1 coordinate 7,090, forward strand.
ATGATGATAATGTTAAAAGTATGAAAGAATTACTCAAAGATTTTAAAGTAAAAATAAAATAAAGACTAAACCATTCTGTTTGTAAGCAAAAAATATTCATTTTCTTTCCTAGTCAAAAGATGTTCGAATAATCATTGCAAATTTTAATCAAACGGTAGCAACTCACATGTTTTGTAATGTAAGCTTGTCTGAAATAAAATCCGACATTAATCGATTTGAAAATTAGGCTGCTAGAGAACAAATTTACGGTTCACGTTATCAATGGATTATGCTTGGTTATGCATCTGAATCGGCATGGTGGAATGAAAAAACTGATTGTTCAATGCAAGAATTAATTCGAGCGATTAACGGAACATTACAAACACGTATACCAAATATATCGATGGATGATACTGATGTAAGAAAATAGAATGAAGAAAAAAATTCAAGGAAAAAATTATTTATTTAGGATCGACCGAGTCATGTTTGGGATTATATTGAACATTTTTCGACATTAAAAACAAATTATTTCGATGCATACGCATATGATACAGTATGGAGTTTAGCACATATTTATCGATCGAGAATCCTATTGAATCAAACTAATATAAAAACTGTTGTAAATAAGATTGATTTTATTGGTGCTACAGTACGCATGTTGATTTACATTAGAAAGAAAAAAGCTTTCTGTTGGAAATTTTAGGGAAAAGTTAGGTATTTAAATGGTCGACGAATTGGCGAAATTCTTGTTGAGCAATATGTTGGTAAGCAAGAAATAAATAAATAGGGAAATTTTTCTATCGAAAATTTTAGCTTGTCGAATGATGAATGATGATTCATGTCAAATTCCATGTTATGAAAATGATAATGATTGTAATTTAACGGTTGTGAAAGTTTTTCTTGCTAAAAATTCAGAGGCAAATGATGATCCACCTAGTCTATATAAACTTCATTCAATAATGTGGCATGGTTTGTACGAATTTGAATTTATTCGCCAAGAAATAAAAATGAAATTTTAGGCAGCGCACCACCAAGAGATCGAACAAACCAAACAATTGTATTCAAACATATTTATCTTTCTGTATTTATATCAATTACAATATGTAGTGGAATTGGATTAATTATATCGATATCATTATTTGTTTTTAATATTCATTTTCGTTTACATCGGTAACTAAAAACAAAGGGAAGTTAATAAATTTAATTTTCTTTATTTTGTTTAAGATACATTCGAATGTCAAGTCCATTACTAAATAATATTATTTTAGGCGGTTGTATGTTAGCTTATATTAGTACGATTTTAATGGGAATAAATTCATCGCTATTTCCAAATACGGCTTTTACAGATATGCTTATGAATATTATTTGTGCGGTAAGTTAAATGAAAATATAACGATTCGGTATCGAGCTGTAATGGATCTTTTTCTGTTCGACAGAGCACAATGTCTAGTGCAAAAATGTGAAATAGCATTCGTTGAGAAATGTTTAACAACGGAGTCCAGAAAAACATTTCTCCACGAATTCTGTTATACATGTTTGCACAATTCGTTATATTCTGTAGTAATTATAATAAACAATTTCTATTTAGACTCGCGTATGGATTTTATGTATTAGTTTTACATTGGCATTCGGCTCTATGTTTAGCAAAACTTGGCGTGTACATTCAATTTTTACGAATTTCAATCTAACAAAAAAAGTAAATTAAACGAAGTCTAATCAACTTGAATAATGTTATTAACAAAACGCGAGATGTCATCGAAACTGCTTTCATTCACTATTATCTTGATTTGTATTTTTCTCAGACGAGCTTTTAGCGCAATCTCGATAGAATTCAAGTGTCAAACAAAATTGAATTGTTCTTTGTATCATCAATAGGAGGACCTTTCGTGATTTATCGGGGCGGTAGAATTCGGTTAATGCTATCGATAGATTTTGATCATGATACTATAGCGATGAAGTGTTCACGTTGTTGATTTTAAGACTTTCAATAATTCTCTATTGATTAGGGTATTCATGATTCACGTTTACTTGTTGTTGTCGGAGCACTTCTATGCATTGATTCACTCATTCTAATTGCTTGGCAACTATTTGATCCAATTCATCGACAAATTGTTTACGATGCACCACATCGACCAAAAGTATTTTCTTAATCGAAAACAAATTATTTCTGGAAGATTGTTTTTGTTTTCATTCATTTTTTAAGTATAATCAAGACATTGAAATTATTCCCTATCGTGAAGAATGTAGAGGTCATCATACAACATTTTGGTTTCTTGTTTTAATTTTTTATAAAGGTCTACTAATGGTAAGTAAAATTTATGTCTTTATGGATATGTACAATGAAAAGTTCAGGCCTATGGATCATTTCTTTCGTGGAGAACTCGTAATGTAACAATTCCAGCATTAAATGATTCACGTTATATTGGCTTAAGTGTTTATATTGTATTTATTTGTTGTGTACTTGGTTCATTAGTTGTATTTATACCATCGGAACAGATTCAATTTTCTTATTGTCTTAGATCCTTTTTTATTATGACATGTACAACAGTAACTGTCTGTTTAGTATTTGTGCCTAAAGTATGTTTCAATATTTTCGAGGCGAACAAAGCAGTTTAAGAGGAAAATTATAATTTATTTAGATTGTAGAAGTCTATCACGATCCATATGCGAAAAAAAAGCAACCAAGAATTACGGGTCGATTTCATATGCGTGCTACTAAACATACAATTCTAACGAATCGACATTTAAATGATACAATGATGGATAATCAACAGTTACAATTAGTTTTATCATTAGTAAGATTTTTACTAGAAGATAAACATTCTATAGAATTGCTCATTTTTTCTTCTTATAGCAACAAGAAACATTAGATCGATTGACTAAACAAATAAATGAATGTGCATCGGAAAACAACAGTATTGGAGGTAAGAATTAGCGATAAAAATTCGACTAGATTTAATTCCACTGTCATAATACCTTAAGCATCTTGCGGAAGTTCCTCAAACAATTTCTTTTAGTTGTACCGCTAGAAAAAAAGTATTGAAAAAAAGTAGTGTCGTCCACAGATACAGCGTTCAGACTTTCACTTAATATCAACAAGAATAGCTTGTTCTATAAATCGTAACATAAAATATATTTCCTCTCAAATTTAAAAAAGAAAAACGGAGCAAATCAGGATTGATTTGATTTGATGTCTTTCTACTTCTTAAATTCGACTGATTTCGAAAAATATGTGTTTACTTGTTACTGATGAAATTGACATGAAAAGTTGGGCTGGTGTAAAACTTTTTTCATACTCGGTACCCAACCCGGTTACAGAACACTAGTGATAGAAATAACTATTAATTTCAAAAATTCCATACGATTTCGAAATTTAGAACCAGTTGAACTCGAACGTCTTGTGGTCTCAAGTGACGAAGCGGAAGAAAATCTTTCAATGGATGAAGACGACGACAATTACTATCGTATTATTTCACATAATGAGTAAGCGTCGATTGAAAAATTAAACTACAAATTTTTAAATGCTTCGTTAAATTAAATTTCAGCAAAGCATATAAAGGACGTGTTGCGCGAGCAGTTAGCTTATGTTTGTACACTAAAATTCAAACGGTACAAAAATATTGGCCAGAAGCAATTGGTAAGACTCGTTATTCCGCATCACAGTTTCAAGTTAATGAACATTCAAGATCGAGGTTCTTATTTAATACAACGTCTCAAAATGAAGAATTCGATGAACGAACACCAAATCTTTTACAAATACCATCGGCAAAAGATACTGAAATTGTTTATGGCGGTTTAAATGATCTTAATGAAAACCGTCTGAATAAAATGATTGAAACTGATCTTGTTTCAGCTTATTGTTAGAAAAAAATTGTATTCGTTTCGTTTTGTTTTAGTTTCCTTAATAAATAATTTAGAAAAAAAACACATCCTTGAGTTCATTAGAAAATACTTATCAACACAAAGAAAAGGAAGATGAACAACTATTAACATCTTTCGTGATAAAATTGTTCAATATTTTCATAATAAATCATACTATCTCGACGTCTTGTACTTAAACGCTCACATAGTTCACACATGCGAATTCGTTCTAAAGCTCTACCATCAATAATAATTTCATATCGTTTTCTCCATTGATGATACATTGAAAATAAATTCAAATTCAAACTAACTTCTTGTAAATGTTTAGCAAGTTTTGTCATATCTTTATCAAAATCATTGATATGTATAAATGAATCATTTGGTGCCAATTGATTGTAATCAATTCGATCAGGTCCAACAACAACAGGAATAAGACCGTGATAGAATGCTTTGAAAAATTTTTCTGTTATATAATCTCGACACGTTGTTGATTCAAAACTAAGATAGAATTTAAATTTCGACATATAATCACGTTCACATTTTGTACCGGCACCACAAAAATGCATCGGATAATAATCAACACAACGGCCGTAACCTTCCACTGATATTAATTTTTGGCGATTTAAACTATTATAATATTCTAAGCGTTTTTTAGAATTACAATTTGATACAAACCAAAGGGCGCCTTCAGATCGATATCCAAATTGTTCATCAATCCATCGATTATACTCAACATCAGACCATATGATATCTCGTTTACTAAATAAACCATAAGATCCAATGGATACTTCACTATTTGATTTATAACTTATTGTCCAATTGAATTTATACGGTCTAAGTAGATCATAATCAACCATTGATGGTGGTTCATCGGACCAAAGTATCCATACAGAATCTTTTTTTGTTTCTGTACGATTTGGTACGGGAGCATTATAAAATTGAATATCATAAGCATGAAAAATGATGGCATCAGCTTCTCGTAATCGTCGATTATCACATGTCCATTGACATCGACCTTTTGATGGACAAGATTGACCAAATATAGTATCGGGTTTTACATGACAATATCTCTTTTGAAGAAAAATACTTGTATAAAGAAGAATAAGAATAGATGACGATGATGGTTGTGGTTCTTCAGTACCTTCTTTTGTGACTTTAACTCGACTTGATAGAGGATCGTTAAGAAGAATCTGAATTAAATTCATAATATATGCAAACTTATTTTCGTCTGTGGATGATGAATTAGATTTTGATTTAAAACAAAACAATATTTACATTTTTTTTCATGGCCAATATTCCACTAATACTATCCCATTGTACATTTTGATTGATTGAAATTCGTGAGTATTGAGAAGAAAATGGATTAGGTAATTTTCTCAATAGAAATATAATACACAACAATAGAAATATTATTTTCATTACAGATATTCTTCGCAGATAAAATGATTGTCGACGCCACCAAAGCCATAACATATGTGTATGTTTCGAAGAATGCATAGGTTTATTGAGATGTACAAAACAAAATGAATGGCCAAGTAAATATTTCTGTTCTTACACTGTGTTATGCTTCATCAATTTTGTGTTTGAATGTGTTCACCTTTCACCACATGTATATTGCCGTTGATAAAATACATACATTGCACGTGCTGTATGGGTCTTCTTTTAAAAATGAAGAATCCAATGAGGTAAAAGATGAAAAAACAATCTCGCGAGAATTTTATTTCTGTTCTTTCTGCACGCACAGCGTAGTCATTTTTCATTGATATTTTGCTCATTCGATAGAAAAAAAAACGGCATTGATGAAAATAGTATTGACAATTACATATTATACAAGTATAAACTCACCACATGTCTCTTTATTGAGGTCATGCAAAATCAAGCGACATATTGTAAGCAAAAATAGCTGACGAGATTTTCTTCTCTTTTCTATTTTTCGATTCATTGCACATCATCATATAACTACAGATCATTATGATCACAGGCAATGATAAAAAATTGCAGCAGATATGGATTCTTTTGTAGGCTCTTTCATTATTGTAGATTGATTCCCTTTATTGATTGAATATATAGTTGTCATAGGATGATTGAGCTGTCAGCGAAATATACGTTCAAATGCAAATTCAAGGATACGGTCTGAAAATAGAATATAATTAGTTCATTTTTTATGAAGATAATGCTCCAAGGGCAAACTACGAAATACTAGATTCAGCGATGGGCAAGTCAAGTCTAAAAATGTAATTATATATTTGAAGGTATTGGATTCACTTCAATTTCGATTTTCTATCTGGTGAATGTAATGGAAAATGAAAATGAAGATCAGAAAATCTGCTCACATGGTAAAATCATGTGAAATAAGATAATTGCGGTTAAAATATGTACAAAATCGTTTTTTCTCAATTTCTATTGGATGTTTCGTTTCCCCAAAATTTGCTTCACGAAAATACGTTGTTTTCTTTGTTCTTATAAAAATTGAATTGATTCATAGCTTAGAAAACAATAGTAAAACTATAATATGGGTCAAGGAAGCAATGTTGTCGATAATTTGCTTTCAATTTAAGAAAAATCAATGAAAATCTGCTTGAACACCAACTTGACTTGACTTGACTGGAGTCAAAAAAATCGCTGACTTGCCCATCTCTGACTAGATTATTCTACAATTGCTAGAAATGTAGCATTAATATAAATAGAGTCAAATAAAACTATTCATTTTAGCATGACATCTGCAGTGTGCGTACAAATGAAAACAATTGTTTTCATCTTGATGCAAGCTTCTTAGAATAATATCAAAGAACATATCTACTGATTAATACGATTTATTAAATAGAAAATGGCTTTGAGAAAATCAATTTATGATTCTTGTAAAATTTTAGAAGTTTTCAGTAAAATAGAAAAATGATTGTTCAGACATAAATTTGATATAATCCAACGAACAGCATTAAAATAAACTGCACAAGAAGTGATGTTGATCCTTTCTTAGCACTATTACGTGATGGCTTTTGATATTCAGTCTGCTCTGTAAGAGGAACGTCTATTGGTTGGATATAGACTGATACTTTGTCTTCATATTCAAAGTTAAGTCCTGCTATACTGAATAAAACTGAATCTGTTATCATTGTAGTGTTTGAACTAATATCAACAATTTGTCTTGTATTCATTTCGATTGTATCGCTCACATTACTATTTCCAACAATATCATAAACTTTTAGAATACCACTGGATGAGAGAAGACCCAAGGCATCGTTTACACGCAGAGTTACGCGCAGTGGATTTTGACCGTAATTATAAAGTGTATAATTCATGGACACTGTTTCATTGAGCAGAACATAGTATGGTTGATTATCGATACTTAACGCAATGGATGTTGGCGATATAATTCGTTTTTCCTGACGTTGAATTAATGAGCCATCTTTTAAATGAACAACTGTTTTAAGACGAAAATCATCGCGCGGAACGCTAATTCTCGATAGAAAACCATTAGGTGAAACTCGAATCGGTGTTAATATTTCTGATATAGATGAGCCACTTTTGGTATCCATCAAGTGCACTTCACCCGTGATAAGATCCGATGGCAGATTATCGCAAATAGTCAGAACAAATAAATCCTTTTCATCTTGAATTGGTCTGCCTGTTAATGCTACAAAATTGAGATCAGATGATGAATCAACCAATTGTTTCTGTAATGTTGCTGAACATGATATGTTACTTATAGCATTCAACTGAATATTGTGAACAACAGTGATAGGTGAAAATATATTCCATTCTCCTACATCACTTTGTTCAAGCGGGACCGTGTAAATGAATACATATGGTGTCTGAGATGATGGTATGGGCGTCAGAATTTCTCCTGATGATTTAGTTAGGCGTAGACCTGCCGTTGTCAAAGCGTAACTAGATGTTACTTCAATTCGCAGTGTCTTCATTGAAGAATCAACATAAAATGTCAAGTTCAAGCGATCGCCTCTTGCAAATACGATGGACTTGAGTTTATGTATGTCAAGACGATTAATAATATAATCTTGAGTTACACTAAGCGATTGAGCGTTGACACCCATAATTATACCACCAGTGATTGATGACAGATCATTACCATCAATAATAGTTAAATCTTCAATGACATCGGTAACTTTAGTTTCTATATTGCCAGTTTGACGTTTTTGAGAAGATCTCGCATAGAATAATGTAATGGTGACACGTTTGTCTTTTGCCAGTTGTACAACTTGACTTTTTAAGTAGGCATCTTTCGCCGGTGCATCGGTAAATGCATAGAGAGATGAGCCAATTTCACAGACTTGGAGTGCATCAAGAATTCCATGGTAATATAATTCGGGTCCATCGCCACCACCAGTGGCAGTAAGCTTGCTGATTTCATTTGTAAATTGTTGAGGAGTAAGACTAGTTGTCAACGGTCCCCATGTTGGATCATTAAACGGCGAGAGAATATAGTTGCTAGGTTTGTATTCCAATGTCTGATGGCTATCTACAATACTAATAGCTATCTGTTTCGCCATAGCAATATACGATGCCATGCTACCAGTGGTATCCATAACAATGATCAAACTACTTGATGAAATGTTACGTAGACTCTCAGATAAACCAAGAAACTGTCCGAATGGTTCATCTCCAACTCTCTTCCAAAATTCATGCAATATTTGTTTTGTAGCATCGTATGCAACCGATGCTGCTTCTTGATGTAGATGTCCATGCACTGAAGTCAACGTGTCTTTGTTGATTCCACCGCCTTTGGCGTCAGTGAATGTGGTTACATCTAACAAACCGCCATGACTACACTTGCCAAAAGGTTTTGGCTTCGTACCTAAAATCGAACCCACAGGGTTCAAACTGAAATAGCCACTAGTTAATACATTGCCTTGAAGTATTGATCGCACTATATTACTTCGACATGAAGTTCCTACACAATCGACACATGTTCGCATCTCTTTCGATGCATACTTGCCCAAAACTTCATATTTTCCAATGCCGTTATTTGGTTCACCATATCCAATCTCAATCCAATTTGAATGACTATAGAAATCTTGCACAGTATGTAGTAAAGAACCGAATTCTACTCTTGATTTTTCGTATTCTGCGCTGTTTGCATTTGATATTGCTGCATCGAATCGACGAGATATCAAAAGGGCACCATCATCAAATGTTTCACCATCAAAATGAGTTGGTGCATTCTCAAATTCAACCGCATCTCGTTTTCGATTCTCATCAGCAATAGTTTGCATCGCCATAAATAAGCGCGTCTGGTCAATTTTCAGTTTACCTAGTTCAATATTGATGACTTCAAGAATACCTTTGACATTGCATCGACCGTATTGAGCGTTGACGATAGATTCTAACGAATTAATCTTATAAATTGTTTTCAGATATTCTGAAGCCATATCGAGAACAGCACATTCCGTCATCGAATAGTGTGTAGAGTCCTTTGACGTAAGAAAATAGTCGGTCCATCCAGCATCGAAAGTGAGCACCTCAGGGCTCAGCAAGAGTAAGCACAACAAAAGGCTTGTGGCACGCATTACACGTCTGATAATAGATACTTCTAAATTTTACCGTGCCTTTATAAATTCTTCATTTCGTGTTTATCAGTTGTTTAAAACAAAGCACATGATATAGAAAAGATAGGATCGTCGGCGAACGACTCAGCTAGTCTTATCAGGTAAATAAGTATGCTGTTATATCTTTCGTATAATATTCTTTTCATTTCACTTAGAGTTATCGTAAATAGATATGCATCGAACTCAGACAGTTTGAACTGGGATATTTAGTCGAAGTGCGAGACTTTCTTTATTTATCATACAATATTCAAGTATGAAAGAAAACATTTCTCACCAAGTCTGCATAAACATAAACCAAAGCATGTAAATCAATAAAATAGTCTACTTCAAGTTGTTTCTTAAAAAGATTCCTTTTAGAAAATTTTTTATATCGATAAAGCAAACTTGCATTGAGGTATAGAATATCAAAAGTCAATACTATATTTCTCTTTAAAATAGTAACTTGCTAGTGCAACTCATTTTGGGGACAAAATGTGGAACTCATGTATGACTTTCACTCTAATTCTACTAATACACAAGTAACGTTCATCGACATCGAAAGTCAATTCACTGGGCCCTAGACTGACAGTGCCGAGGAAAAGAAATACATGGACTGGACAGAAAATCGATTGCTTGTGCAAACAACTGGTGATAATGGATTGATGAAAGCTGAGCACGGAAAGTTAAACGCGAAAAAACAAAACTCATATAGATACAGTGTATTGGCTGATCCAATAAATGTATTTACATTCTATAACAGAGTGTGAGTGTGGATATCGCTAAAAGGTAAAATAAGGGTAGCACTCGCGCACCCAAACCCACAATTAATTACCTTGTCTGTATTTATTCAGTGTGAATAATTAATTTATTGTACAGAATTTTTACTTGTTACGTATATGTTGTTATGTTATAAATGATCTAATTAACATAAATTGGCTTATATCTATTCATTATTTTGTGGAACTCACATATATTTTGGAAGAAAATAGTGAGTGTAAGTTGAATTGTTAGGTTTTTGCGGCTCCCCTGTACCCCACCCCCACCCCCATTACAGACATAAAACATGAAAAAACTAACACTTCGGTGCACTAATTAGATAAAATTTTTGNAAATCATTATAATTAGGATTTCATCTTTAATTAATCTTCAAAATCTGTCGTTTTTATTATTATAATCCATAGTTACAAAACAGTATTGTATATTTTTATTATTATAATCCATAGTTACAAAACAGTATTGTATATTTTTATTATTACAGACGTTAGCAACGAGTGTATGCTACCGTTACAGAAGCTAGCAACTAGTTTATGATACTACTACACTCATTACTTCTACCACCTACAGTAAACAGATGAACATTTTAATCTTTTTTTTCACACAAATACCTTAATCTAGAGCTTGAATCCGCTTAAGTGTATTTACAATTCGCAACTTTTCCATCCACTAGGAAGCTTTTATCAAATTTTCGTTTATAAAAATGTATCAATTTCTCACCTGGGAATACGAAAAATATAAATTTCTCAATATTCTATATAACGTATTTGATCTACAATATCGATAGCTATATCCTAAATACTGTTTAAACCATTATCATTCACAATATTTCTCAATGAAACACTAAACACTCCAGCATACTGACATATTCTAAACAAAACGTTTTTCATCTGTTCTCTCTAGTAATATTTCCTATTGATAGATTCAATAAACCTCAAATGTTAAAAAGGTTTTATTATCTTATTTTTGAACAAAATATGATCACACTACACTGAAAAAATAAACTTCTATTTAATCAGTATCTAACTGCCCGAAATATGTGAGTTCCACATTTTAGTCCCAACGGAGCAGCGCTGAAAAGCTTTTTTTAAGTATTGCTTTTTTTTCGTGCTTATCTTTCCGTGCTCAGCTTTCATAAATCCGAAGGTAGTAACTAATCAATGGCTTCTACCTGAAACACACACGGCTCGTCAAAAAGAACTATTTCCACTTCCCAGGTCGTGGATGTACGGTGGGAGACGGTCGGAAAGCACGGGAAAACGCTGGAAAGTGGAAGCAATATTTCTGTCGGAAATATTCGGATTATTTTCCTGCAGATTCCGGTCAGTTTCCTGTGATGTCCGACTGGAAGTTGACCGGAATACACCGGAAAAAATCTGACAATTCCCGACTGGAATACGGCTTCCACTTTTCAGCGCTTTCCCGTGCTTTCCGGTCGGTTTTTACAGTATCCGTCCTCCGGAATCATTGACCTGAGTTGAGCTCATGCACAATACGAAAAACAAAGATCCATGTATGTTTATACAATTTTGGTGTTCCTTAATTGTGGATGCAATCAATGAAAGCGTTCTTTTAGAAATGTATACATTGCAGAAAGAAAACCTTGATCCATTACTCACCCAGTTAAGAGGAATCGCAATTGTATAGACATGCATGATTCTTCATTCTGTTTCGAATTTCGAATAAAAGATGTTTTTACGGCGTGTGTTTATCACTCGAAAGAAGCGAACACAAAGAAAAGAAAATGAATCTCGACTGGGAATCCAACCCAGGTAGTCTCCACTCTCGTAACTAGCCAGA
>OENM01002301.1:0-19021 GCA_900239745.1 Rotaria magnacalcarata
GGGGCATATACGTTGAACTTGAAACTTGAATTCAGCTTTGTACTTTGAACTGTCAACGTTCACGGGTGTCAGCACTAGGCAAGGGAAATATGTTCGTCTACACGCACACATATGTACCCATAATGTGGGTGTCGGGGAAGGGAAATATATTTCTGTACACAGACATATGTACCCATGATGTGGGTGCCGGGGAAGTGAGATATGTCCGTCTACACACAAACATATGTACCAAAGATTAGGCAGTAGTGTAAGACCAATAATGTGAAACCACAAGTTGAAGGTTGAAAACTGAAGTTTCAAGTTCTACACTTGAAAGTTGAAGATTGAGTTGAATTCAACTTTCAAGTTTGGCAGTACTGAGGTTTTTCGGGGAAGACGGGGGTAGTACAAGCGTATACATGCGAATACATACGAGTACATACGAATACATGCCAATACATGAATTCTAGAATTCTAGGTTTTTGGGGGGAAGATGAGGCTAGTACAAGCGAATACATGCGAAGATATACGAGTACATACGAATACATGCCAATACATGAATTCTGGAATTCTAGGTTTTTGGGGAGTAATAGATGGTAATAGATGCTAGTACAAGTTGTGCCCGTACTTGCGCAGCCCTCTAAGAACGAGACGAAACCATTTCGCTCATTCTTGCTGGGTTCCTGATAGGAACCTGAAACTAAAATTTGAAATAGGCTATAGACACGAACCTGGAAAGATCCTAACTGACTCTTTGTATTTTCTTATCAAGATCCTGGCCATACTTGTATTCTTTTTTTAGGCATTCGAAATACCTGATCTCGAGCAGTTCCTCTCAGGAACCTGATCGGAGTTTGTCAGGATTTCTTAGTTGAGTATTTTGAATAATCATGTTCTATTCTTGGTATAATTCTCCTTTGATATAATTCTAACTCTTGGCAGGATCCTTCTATCAAGATCCAGCACGGATCTTCACTTAAACGTAATGAAATATTGACGAAAATCTCTTTATAATTTTTGTCAGGCTCCTGAATAGGATTACCAGTGTATCTTACGAGGATCAATCGTTACATTTTCTTATCAAGATTCTGATTAAGATTGATATTGTGTTGCAAGGCTTGGAAACGCATATTCTTGAAAACATCTGAAGAAGATCTTGATTGAAGCTTTCCAGGATTAGTCAATTTTGCATTGTGACTGTTCTTGATATTTTCTTGTCAAGATCCTTGAATGATGTGGCTATCAATCCTAACAGGATCCTGATACAAAGATTTGACTAGGTCCTGAAGAGAACCTGATAAAATCTTGGCAGAATCTTTCTCAAAAACTTGAGAGGATCCTTGATAAGTTCTTGAGTAAATCCTGATAGGATCCTGCATTCTCAGTTCAGAAAAATGTCTGAGCAGGAACCTGAAGAAATCCTGTGCAGGATCTTGTTTCATCTTGAAAGATCCTGGAGATTCAGGATCCTGAAAGACCCTTCCAGGGTTTCTCAAGGAATGNTATTCTTCTGGTCATCGACACCCACTGACACACCCACACAATATTGACCTCGTCTGCATGTTGATGAATGAACTAGATTTAGCCCTCGAGAACGTCGAAATGGCTAACAGAATTTTTTTCTGTAAATCTGCCATCAGAACATTCGCATATCTTAGATACAAGAGAGACTATCGAACGACTAGAAAAACCGATAAAATATGCTTCGATCACTCCGTCAGACAAAGTAGTGGCAAAGCACCATTGAAACAAAAGTTTTCTATTTATGAGAATTTCCGTGTGCTATAAACTGCTTTGCGAAGATAATTCGCTGATGGTAGTTTTTCCCATTTCTATTAGTATACTAATTCTCACACCAGCTTTAATTCCTTTCTGTATCACTAATTACATACCGATGTGTATTGTCTATATTCGGGTGTAGGTGTCGATTGGGATCTGAATAAGTAGAAAATAAACATTCCCACCCATACTCACTAAACGGTAATATGATAGCATACACTCTAAAAAAAATTGGGTATTTGTTACTATCGGAAACTCTTTTAGGGTTTCCGAGCTGTTCGGAAACCTAAAAAAGGGTTTTTTTTAATTGCTCGGAAACCCTAAAAGAGTTTCCGATAGTAACAAATACTCAATTTTTTTTAGAGTGTAAGAATCATCATTGAAATAAACTGTAGCATAGTTTGTCTTATATGACTCAATCCGGAAACATTTCGATACGATGGTTATGATATGTTTAAAACTGCATAAAAACAACGTGAGGACAATCTACAATCAGCTACTATTTATAACGGGTGTCCCAGAAAGAATGGGCCTCTCAGTATTTTTAAGATTGCTCGCCTATTATCCGTGTGATTAAAGCCCTTTTTATTATCAAAAGAGAGCGCTTGAAAATCTCTACATAACCATATAAGACTAGGCCCACAGACAGTTTTAGATATATTTGAAAAAAGACTAAAACTAAACACATACAAACAGCTGCAAAAAGTAAATAAAGGGTGTTCGATAATAAATGGCTGTACTTTGCATTTCATATTTTAATCTCTAAATACATTTTATTAAAAAACAAAATATACCACTAGACTCAACGTGGAGAGCTCTGCAATGTACAAACTAATGTTTATTTTAATCATATACTTTTTTTTTCAAAAAAGGCAAAACTCTGTATGACCAACTTACGTCATTGTGAAAAAATCTTTTTTTTTACACAAACAAGAATTTCTTTTTTTTATTTTATTGTTTCATCATCTAGTATGTTTTCTTAAAAAAAAATATACTACTGGATGCAGCGTGAAAAATTCTATACTTTACAAACAGCAGTTTATCTTATGTCTGTACTTTTTATGTTAAAAAGACTCCAAATTTCGTGCGATCAGTTTTCGCATTGGCAAACATCAGTCGCGCAGAGTTTTGCTTTTTTTTTGAAAACAAAAAGTATATGATTAAAATAAACATTAGATTGTACATTGCAGAGCTTTCCACGTTGCGTCTAGTGGTATATTTTGTTTTTTAATAAAATGTATTTAGAGATTAAAATATGAAATGCAAAGTACAGCCATTTATTATCGAACACCCTTTATTTACTTTTTGCAGCTGTTTGTTTGTATTTAGTTTTAGTCTTTTTCCAAATATATCTAAAACTGTCTGTGGGCCTAGTCTTATATGGTTATGTAGAGAATTTCAAGAGCTTTCTTTTGATAATAAAAAGGGCTTTAATCACATGGATAATAGGCGAGCAATCTTAAAAATACTGAGAGGCCCATTCTTTCTGGGACACCCACTAGTATCCCATGTGTGACGTTGTCAACGTATCTCAATTGATTCATATCAAAGCTACCAATAACGTCGATACAGTCAACGTGATTCTCGTCTAGTAAAATAGAGTAGTGTTGATTATTGTGCTTTCATTAGCAGCTCTGATTCTTACGTATAGCCGTGTCAGGGCTCCACGTTCCCGAGGAATGGAATCACTTGACAATTCATTTCTACATGTTTTTGCACACTCTGGAATGTGTAGACATATTTTTTTTACATTTTGAAGCAAGTAATGATATATTTCTGGAAACTGGAACCCACTAAACAATTCTTTTCTGTGCATTTTTGAACACGCTGGAGTGTTTAGGCATATGTTTTCTTTCACGTTGAGGTAAGTCACTATGGGTCCCGGGTTCCTGGGAACGGAACCCGAAACTGACAACCCCAACTTACGCACGTGTCCAATGAACAATTGTATGTGACAGTTTATGAATCGCTGTAAAAACGCAGTATTTCAATCGTTTATTACTATTTATAAGTCATTCCATCAGATCTAAATAAATGCTACTTTTATTGTATAAGACCACCAGAGTACACAAGTATTTTTAAGTATTTATTTTTTGCGTTTTATATGTCACACTATTCGTGCGCATCGTAGAAGGTACGTATGCGAATATTTTTATTTGAAGAACTTAATCTGAAGACCTTTTCTTTTTCTACCATACACTTAACTATTCAGGTGGATACTTTTTCTTATCTTGTCCTTCATACTACATCAATAAGTTTAGCAAGAATCAGTCATATTTGTCAGCGTCGTCGTCGTTTTTCTTATCAAATTCGTTCTGATCCGCACAAAAAGTGTTATTCATTTCGCTAAATTCATTCTGTATGACGTCGACTTATTGTCTGCATATCATGTTTCTCATTTGGCTATTTTATGCTTTACCCGTGACAATAGTCTCTGGGTCAAGCGGTAGTTTATATTTATTTGCCAATGAATCCGTAGATTCTCCTGTTGTCGCTACGACATCGGGTAAATTCGCTGGCTTTACTATTCGACAGACAAATGTTTGGGTTGGAATTCCTTTTGGTGCTCCGCCTGTTGGCGCATTACGATGGCAAAAGGCTCAACCATATGTTGTGACTGATAGTCAAAACGACATAATACGAAATGCAACTTATTACAGTCCATTTTGCCCACAAATTGACCGGGGAGACAATACTTCAGGCCCATTTAATGAGGATTGCTTATATCTAAATGTCTGGTCACCTCGCGCACCATCATCTAAACCAAACGGTTATCCTGTGATGATATGGATTCATGGTGGAGGATTTAAAGAAGGAAGCGCCACGCTAGTAATCTACGATGGACTTAGTTGGACGAATGCCGCTATACAAGAAAATAACCCATTTATTATGGTTAGTATGAACTATCGACTGAATGTAATGGGATTTTTTGCTCAATCAAGTTTATTAGATGAGAATGGACAGACTATTGGAAATCAAGGTATTACTGATCAACGTATGGCAATGAAATGGGTTCGCGATAATATTGCACAATTTGGAGGTGATAAAAATTATATTACTCTTATGGGTGAATCGGCAGGATCTCAATCAGTTTGTATACATTTGATATCACCATTGTCGGCTGGGTTATTCCATGCTAGTATAATGCAAAGCGGACCGTGTGATGCTGTAAATATGTTACGTGATAAATCATTTGCCTATTCAACAGCAAATAATCTTGCATTACTTTTTGGCTGTAATATGACTAACTCAAGTCAACAACTAGATTGTTTACGAGCTGTTAGCAGTACTCGACTAGTAGCTGCTATAGGCAACGTGTCTATTCCACTGTCGACATCATTAGCATTCAAAGATCAAGAGAAAATTGGTGAAGCTTTTCCATTTGGCTTGATTGTTGATGGAGTGGAAATACCTGTTCATCCACTTCAAGCTTTTTTGACGGGACAAGTCAATCAGGTACCTACATTAACAGGAGCAAATCGTGATGAACTTCTTTTACGTGCTCTGTATCAAGAATATTTTTATCCACCGACCAGCACTGAAGATTACTTAACTCGCATTCTTCCAATTGCAGGGTATAATAATCGTGATATTCAGACATTGTATGCTCCAAGTCAATTCAATGGTAATTATTCGCAAGCGTTTGTGGCCTTATTTTCTGAAGGTATCTTTGTCTGCAGCGCTCGTCGAATGGCGGGATATATGACTGAACAGCCGACATATTTATACACATTCACTCATGCACCAGAGTCTTTTTTTTTGACACAACCAGCCTTAATCATGTGGCCTGGCGCATATCATGGAGCCGAAATATTTAGTTTGTTTCAAACATTAGCTGCTACATTTTATGGAAATATGATTTTCAACGCCGATGAAATACCTTTGGCTACATCTCTTCGTCGGTATTGGACAAATATGATTACAAAACATCAGCCTAACGATAATATTAGTTTAACATGGCCTCAATATTCGTCTCCCACTGATCGGGTTTTAGTGCTCAATAAAAATACGACTATTACATCCTTCATTGAAATTTATCCGAACTGCGATCTTATATCAGATGTACAAGCCAAAGTTTACGGCGAATATCTTGGCTTCAATGCTACGTGTACGGTAGGAAACAAATGCTTTATTGTTGATTCCACTACAACCACTAGACAAACATCTACTAGCAATAATCTACGTTGCAGTCAGTTTAAATTGCTCTTTTTGCTTTTTTCATGCATTATACTTTTGTTCTAATCTAGTAAAGTTTTTCAGAAAAAATTGACTAACAGTAAAAAATTACTAATACTAAATAATAGTAAAAAAATAGTATAGTAGCGTAGTCAGAAGGGTGTGTGTGGGTGTGGATGTGTGTTACAGTGACGTCGCTAGTATACACACTCGGCATATATATGTTATCCTCTATCATCTTCTTTAATCTTCATTTGTCTTTTCTCTTTTCTTCTCTCTTCTCATGTCGTTCTCGCTATATATTTCATGTAATATAGAATTAAGGACATTCTTGTTAAATAAAGTTAACGTACACGTTGTACGTAGACACATACTTCCCTCACTCTAACATTTGGCGACCCTGCAAAACAACATTAAGCAATAGAAAAAGAAAAATTCAACAACACCCAGCAAGAATCAATCATTACTTAATTCTATCAAGTTATAATTCATAACAAATAGAGCCTCTCGTGAAAAGAGGCGCGTTCACATATTCATATAAAAGCCTCTGCATATAAAGACTTGAATTTGTATGTTTTTGAACAAATAAAATTATTGATTGATATTAAACTTTGTCATTCATTTATAGGTGAGAAAATATTTTCTACGCAATGAAATTATTCATTTAAGGACTATCAGGAATACTTTTGAGTAAACCGTATAATTTTCAAACAAGAAACTAACATTGCAAAAATTTTTTTGGAAATCAAATTCTACATTGAGAGGAGGAAAAATCAAATAACTTTCTTGGGATAAACAATTGTAAACAGAGAGTCTAAGAAGAATTTCGTTCATATTTTTTTGCATTATATCGATTCATACACTGATCCATTTGCATTAACAATAATCATTTCTCATATAATATAATTATAACGGCTACGGGAACAAGATCACAAATCAAGAAAAATAATACAAAGCTATTACCGTACACAATAATTACAAATTCATTATCTCGTACAATATCTAGAAAGAATTCTTCAATAAATTCGATATCATCTTCGAATATGAATCAAATGACTGATACAACATTATTAGCTAAAGCGCGGAAAGCTAGATTCGATGATCTACCAAATTTTTCTGGACATTCTTTTGAGGATGTCGAACGTTTTTTAAAAAGCATTAAAAATATCACAAACGCTAACGATCAATCAGAAAATCAATTCAATCGGCAGGTTTATGGTTCGATAATCATGAACAGGATTTTAAAAAATGGTCAGATTTTGAACTTGCATTTCGAAATCACTATTTCTCGTCAAGAATGATTCATAAAAAATTCGATTTATTGAAACAACGAAAACAATTACATGATGAACCCGTCGCATCTTATTTTGATGATGTTGTTAATCTATGTAAAGAAATTGATCCACAGATGTCAGAACTAATGATGATAAAGCATTTAATGAGTGGAATTCATTCTGAATTTCAGAAAGAACTTTCTCGACGTGAATCAACCATGAATACATTAAATGAATTTTTAAAATACGCTAAAATCGAACAAGATGTAAATGATACATTTGAAAATTTTCATCGACTATCAATAGAATCTACAAAACCTAATTTTGAAATTAATTATCAGAAAATTCCTTCATTGACCAATATGACTGAACGACCAAAACAACAATATCAATTTATGAATAAAAATATAATCCTCGTTCACATTCATTTACAACACAGAGATCCGATTATAGACGGAACTCGAATTATCAATATGAACCTCGATCAATATTTATACCTGATAAAAATATACAATATAATTCCTACCAGCATGAATTTAAACCTAAAAATTATATTAATAATCAGTTACGATCACAGTCATTGCTTAATCATTGTAGAATATGTAGTCGACAAAATCATCGAGCAATTGATTGTTTTCATAAACAAACAACCGGATGTTTTAATTGTGGTCAAAATCATACTATTCGTGAATGTACAAAGCCTCCAAGTTTTCAGTAACTGGGTCACACGATGGCGGTGTTCTCAGTCAATTTATTCAGCCATCAACAATAACATCTTTTCCCGTTTACGTCAAGATTCGTGTTAATGATCAACCAACAGAAGCCATTATTGATACAGGATCTGCCATCTCAATTATTCGTTTAGATTTTCTTAAAACCATTCATCACAACAATTTAATTTACCAAACCAAAACATGTCAAACAGCGAATTCAACACCTCTTAATATTATCGGTCACATTAAATTAGAAATAAAAATTAAATCCATATCGACTTATATCACATGGTACATGTCACAACAAATTTAATTACATCTATTCTTTTAGGCAACGATTGGATTAATTCGAATCATGTTCATCTCTTTGGCGATCAGAATCAATTAACTATTCCTGATCAACATGGTCAATTAAATTTTATCCCATATGTAGAACCAACATGCACTAATTATCCAGCTCTATTAGTTCATCAAATTACCATTCCTCCATATTCACAACTATTAATTGATATTACATGTTCAGTTAATGATGCTAATGATTTTATATTTGAACCATACGAACATCATATTCCAAAATCTATTTTCATACCACACACATTATTGAACATTAATAAACATCACGCCACAGTATTACTTGTGATTTATGCAATGAATATTTTCTATCTGGGAATGATTTACAGAAACATTTGCGAGCAAAATGCTATTCCGACCAGATTCGAAAGCACATACTCGAATCGACCAAGCATATAGATAATGAAAAACATCGTTTAGCAATTCAAGATATATTATGGCGAAATAAAATATTATTTGATCCCACACCATCAATTATTAATATTCCATCACAGTCGGCGATTAGAACTGGTGATCATCCACCAATTTATTCGAAACAATATTCTGCCTCATATACATATCAAGACATGAAATTTCAAGAAACAAAAAAATTATTAGAACGCGGTCAAATCGAAGAATCAACTTCTCCATGGTCACCACCTATTGTTCTTGTTAAGAAGAAAGATAAAACGATGAGATTTTGTATTGACTATCGATGTCTCAATGCTATTACAATTAAAGATGCATTTCCACTTCCTCGACTCGATGAAATATTTGAACAATTATCCGATGCAGTATATTATACCAAATTTGATTTTAAATCTGGCTATTTCCAGGTACCTCTCTCTAAAGAGGACCGTCCGAAAACTGATTCTCAACCCGTGATAATCATTATCAATTTACCGTACTTCCACAAGGTATTACGAATGGACTCGCAACATTTCAACGTATCATTAATCATATATTAGGACCTGCCAGATGGAAATATGCATTAGCTTATATCGATGATGTTATCATATATTCGAAAACATTTGAAGAACATTTAATCCATCTTAATGATATTTGTACAATGTTAAAAAATGCTCGATTTCGTCTTAATCCGGAAAAATGTGAAATTGCTCAAACTCAAACAGATTATCTTGGTCATAATGTAAAAAATGGTGAAATTCGTCCGAGTTCGAATAACATCAATGGCCTATTAAATACAAGATTACCACAAAGGGCAGATGAAGCTTGCAAATTCGTTAAAGCAGCTGAATATTATAGAAAATTTATTCCAAACTTTTCACAAACTGCTGAACCAGCTCGAAAATTTGTTCCAACTACAAGAACTCAACAAAAGAAAGGACAAAAAACTATCATTACCTTAACCGATGATGAATTAAAAGCATTCAATCAACTTAAACAATTTCTTACAACAGATATGGTATTACGACTTCCAAATAACAGATTCCCTTTCAAAGTACAAACTGATGCATCGGATGAGGGAATCGGTGCAGTATTATTGCAAATTTATTCTGAAGGAGATAGATCCATTGCATATCTATCAAAGAAATTTACTCAAGCACAACGTAAATGGTCTCCAATGGAACAAGAATGTTATGCTTTTATCTGTTCATTAGATAAATGGCATAATTGTTTAAGCGGAATTAAATTTGAATGGGAAACTGATCATAAAGCATTAACACAATTAAAGCAAAAAGCAAAAATTAATAAACGATGCGAGCGTTGGAGATTAAAAATCTTAGAATATGATTTCAAAGTTAAACACATTCCTGCCCATGTAACTTTTTTTCGAGTCGTAACGCGTCTCTGAGTGTTTGTGAACGACGGCGCTTCACGCATCAGGACGCATCTAGAATGCAACATTTTCGGGGGTGCAGACGCATCCAGGGTAACCTGACACGTCTACACTCGTTCGGTATCTAAACGTAAAATAAGTCGTTTGCATTGGAAGACGCGTTAGGACTCACCCAAAATGCAACATTTTCAACTGTGGGAACGCATCCAAAAGCAAATGCGTCTAAACTGGTCTGGATAAAAGATGCGTCAGAACGCGTTTACTTTTTTCCCCCAAAAAAATTAAAAATTATCAACACTCTGTGTCGGAATTGAGTCGACGCATCATAGTAAGCTATGATATAACACCCGCATACCATGAGCAACAGAGTGGTAATTTTTCCAACGATAGCGCGAACCAAGATTTGAACCCATGAACAGTTGATTACAAGTCGAACATAACTTGCGCTGAGCCATACATTGCTTGGTATTGTTATTATCTTCATGAATCACATAAATTAATCGTTTTACAGTGCTTTGACTTATCTGGCTTTTTAAAATAAATATAGTTAGGATATTTATTTTAATGAAATCAAGATAAGGCATTCTTTTTATCCATGAAATAACAGTGGGATCAAACTCAAAATTTTGGTTACTGAAAAAATTAAGAAAAACAAATATATCTATCTTTGAAGGGTATAAATGTACATATATGCAGTATAATAATATTAATTAACGTTTTTTCCATTAGCATAAGGACACTATAACGAGTATTTTTTTTTATAGAAGATGAGAACGATATATCACAACATACAAAATAAAAAATCTTGTCTGTGCATTTTTTCGTAACTGTCATACTGTAATCTTTTAAGTCATCCACCCGAAATAGAATGAATAATCTTATAGCAAGAATTTTTTAAACTTACTTAACTTGTTTTTTTAGAACAGAATAATATTGATTGATATTTGAATTAAAATATTTAAAAATTGTTTGTTTTGAATTTTTTAAATAGTTACGATGCGTTTTTTTCGTTTTTCTTAATTTCATAAAATAAATTTGACTTCGATGCACTGTTCATTATAAGGAACAATGAAGATAATTATACTAAACTCTGCGCCAAAGAACATTTTTGTGCAGTTTTTATTTTAAAAGCAATTGAAAGTAAAAACATAATATGCATCTAATTTACTTAGTTATTTACGACAGTGATGATGAAAATTCTAACGATAATGTCAAGCTAATAGTCTATTTTAACTTCGGCAACCAGTGTAACTTCGGCACGACATATATATATATATAATGTATATTCTTTTATCGTAGTGTTGTTGTAAGTCTTCTCTTTTCATTTCTTGCTTCTTCAATAAATATTGAACCCACGCACAACCCAAATACAAAGTTTACACTTTTATCAAATAAAATACGAAAGCAGATTGATCTGTGGCCTGCTGGTTTAAAGAAAAAAAGTATTTTGACATACACAACACTTTTGTTGAATAAATTTTTAATAGAACATCTGTTTGCTTTTCTGTTCATTAATCTGAAATTCGTTTTGAGTTTAGTTCAATCTTTCATAAGAAAAGTGCAAGATACCTTTGTAGACGGCGCCACTGATTTCTATTACATCTCGATTTCTTGAAACTGCTTCAATTAAACCCAAAACGAATTTCAGATTAATTAATAGAAAAAAACAAGCGGATATTCTATCAAAACGTTTATTCAATAAAAGTGCTGTATATGCCAGTGTGAATTTTTCTTAGTCATCAGACCATGGATCGGATCATCATTGGATCAATCAGATAAATATATAGTAAAGTGTGACACTATATCTTCCTTTCCTTTCACCCTCGACAAAGCAATGTAACACTTAATGTCAGTTTGGCTCTAGTACGGACACATAACATTTGATGTACTAGAACAAAGAACGAAAAGGAATTATCGCCCTTTCATTAAAATAACCGTATCTATTATTTATCAAAAATAAAATATGAATAATTCATCAGTAGATTTTAATATAACATGAAAAGATTTTTCTTCTGATTTTCTTCTTGATGATAAAACAAAAATTTTGTTGTGAATAAAAAATAAACTTCTTTTTTCTTGTTCATCGATATTATTTTTTTTATTTGCTTTTAAAATAATTTCTTATTTAGGAATAAAATCAATTCTCAAACAATACAAAAATCTTTCCCGTTAAATAATAAAAATATTTAGATTTATTAATAAATAAAATAATTATTTATTACAATTTAGTGACGGTTTTTTTATATCAATATACAAAATTTTAAATAATAATAAAAATTCCTATTTATTCCTCTAATAAATTTTTCACACATTAAATAAAAAATTGCAAATATTCAGGTTTTTTAGATTAGATATGAGTGACAGTTGTCATCATGAAAAATCAGATTCAACAAATCCAACATCAACATCAGATACAGGTAAATAAATCCTTCAGATCTAGAACTAAATTTAAATAAAATTTCAACTGATATTCTAGTAGAAATGAATAAAAAAATTGGTGTTAAAGTCGGCAATGATCAGGGAAATATTAGTTTTACAACAATTAAACCTGATGCTGTTGGTCCATGTCATTTTTTTTTACTTACCGGTATTTTAAAAAAGAGAAAATTTTCTTATGTAAAACATACATCAAAAGATTATGCTCCGTCAATATATAGTGCTACATCAATATTAATTCACATTGTCGTACAAATAGCTCATGAGTTACAATTACTGTTTCCAATAGAATTACGTATCGATGCTACAGGTTTCCAATTTAATGAAATTCATAAATTACAAATGTTAGCTGGTGGCAGCGTGCCCTTATATCCGAACCTTATCCACAATGGATACTTGTTAGTAAACAATGTCTACAACAATATGCAAATTCAAGAACAAATGCCACAGCAACTATCCCAGGTGAAAGAAAACGGCCCGTAAACGGCCTGAAACGGCATAAAAACGATGTAAAACGTTAAAAACCGGCACCGTTTTCCGTCAGCTCGGAAAACGAAGAGAATAGTGTTAAAAGCGATGGCCGTTTTCTAGCAAAAAAACGGCCCGTAAAACGAGATGATGGATTACGGCGAAATAGGGTGAAAATTAATGCCGTTTTATAGCCGTTTCAGCCCGTTTCCGATAGTCTTTCAGACGGCAGGATGATCCTCCTGGGATATGATTCACAATTACATCAACAATTATCAATGCACTTAATAAAACAACTGAAAGGAAATATAAAGATATTACCTCCAATTACCTTTTTCACTCCTGATCCTGAATCAGATGAAGAAGAAGGTAAATAAATTTATACTGTAGCAATCATTCTATACCCTCACATCAAGATCCTATCCAAACCAGAAAGCCTTATTAGTTCGACAAAAAAAAGATCATAGTTACATTTACTAGTTTCCATCTCCAAACTTTTCAAACTATCAAAAACACACAAAAAACCTCACTACCGTCATCATTAAAACCATTAAGTTAAAGTAATATATTCAACAACAATTCAAAAATATCACACTTCAACTAGATCAGCACTAACCAAAAATCACTTTATCCAAAAGGAAATGATCTGAAATAAATGAAATCAGTTCGTCAAAACAAAAAATTAAATATTATATTATCAGGAGCTGATTCCAATTTGAAAGTTTGAATTAGTTTTAACGAGTAGTTTTTTTAATCTATATTATAAACCGTGATTATATGTGGGCGTGCAATTTGACTGATACCCCATAAGAAAGTGTTTTTTTTAGAGAGGAGTATATAATGAATTTGATACCAAATGGATGCTCGTCAAAAATGGGATTTTCTGATACTAAATAGTAAGAGTTTTGTAAGCTTCGTGAAGTCGAACATATAAAATTTCGAGAAATTTAATACACTAAAAAGGGTTCAAAAACTTACATTTTCTACATGGAAGAAACAATTTAGGTTTTCCATTGAGATTAGCTTTTTTGCATTATTTCTACTACCTCAAATGTTTCAAATTAACTTCATTTAGTTTACCATGTTGCATCTATTGAGAAATATATCGCAGTCGAGTTTAGAATTTAGTTGAGATTGAATTACCTTTTTGATATTTAAAAATAGAATTTCTTCTCAACTATTATTCAAGTAAACCGAGCATTGTGACATTGAATAATTCTTTTTTTTTCTAGAAAACTAATTTTCTTTATTATTTTCTAATCGATAGAACTTATCTATTCGAAAAATTCTTTTCTCTCTACTATTTCATAACTTCTCGGGACATTCAACAATTGTATTTTCTTGTTCGGAAAAATAATTTTCTTTTCTTCGCTCTGCTAGATAAAAATTTTCAAAACAAAAATTCCTTTTCTCGCTATCATTTTATAAAGCTTTGAGACATTCAGGACATTCAACAATTGTATATTCTTGTTCAAAAAAATAATTCTTTTTTGCCATTCTCTTAGATAAAATTTTTCAATTCGAAAAATATATTTTCTCTCTACTATTTTATAAATCTTTGGGACATTGTATGGTTCTTTTTCTTCATCAAAAAAATTATTATATACTCTCTAAAATAATATTATTTCCTATGGGGTATCAGTCAAGTTGCTCACCCCCGTATATTAAAGATAAAGTGAAATCCACTAATTTATATTATTAGGACAAGTTCTGCGGTAATATTTTTAGTATTCATATGTATGGAGGTACCTATAAATATTTTTATACATGGATTTTTTTGATTTTAGAAATTGAAGATACAGACGTATGTGATGCGCCAGCAATATGTATTGCATATGATTGTGAAACACATTGCTGTGATTTGGGCCTTGAATGGATTAGTACTGGTTGGAGTTGTGAATTAGCATATATGGATGTTGATTTAAATGACAAAGATCGGCAAGAATATATCTGGAAAAAAGAAAAGAAACAAATGGATATGGCAGAAAGTCTTGAGGGTGTGGGGTGTGGGTGTGTGGGTGTGTGGGTGTGAGACTTGCATACGGAATACAGACACCCACACCCTCAAGATGAAAATTTTAGTTGGACGGCGCAAACTTACAGCTAGATGCATTGGCCCTGCTCGAATTATTCAAATTCTCTCCCCGGTATCATTTATCGTCGAAGATGACAATTTACAACAGTTTCAAGTGCATTCAAATAATATCAGACGTGTATACTCTCGATAATCAGTCTTGGCGTGATACAATTTCTTAGAAAAAACAGTTCATTTGCTCGCATGAAATACTCTCACGGGTTTTTTGCTATTAATATTTGTTTATCTTGTTAATTTCAACATTTCTTTTATTTCATACCAACACGGCTTCAACTATATTTTTTTTCGTTGCATTTTTTTATTTCTCAAATACTTGTCTTTTCCAGTTACCCATTACATTACATCATTTTCCAATAGAACACATTCGAGATGGGCCTTTACAATTTTTATTCATATTCGTCGTTGTATCATGTACCACAGCTTTATTTTATGGTGACAAAGTCAATGTTCAATTCGACACAAAATATGATAATAATCACAATGAACTGAAGCAATAACTCGCTGAACACAAAACATTTACACCTAGCAACTGGACCCACTATGTCTTACTGATACAGTTACTCGTTAGTGCAGTGGTTTTCGTCATTACTTTTGTTTATGCTTATCGATATTGTTGGCCGATAATAAAGATCGCCTGCCGTGGTAAACGACTTAAAAATCGTATCAATGACTTAACATTAATTACAACGTCTTATATTCAACCATCACATGGTCACACACTGAATACAGTAATTAATCAACAATTACATTCACCACTCAATCAAATCGTATCATAAACATTGTTTATCCTTAATCAGCAGCTAACGTTTTTTTTTTCTTCATCCTATTTGAATTACTTTATCATCAGCTTTTCTCTTTATAATCCTTTCGCTCGTTGTTTCAGGTGAACAATATGAATTATCTGAAATTTTTTCGTTTTTTTATTCTTGCTATGTTCCTTTCGGTTTTTTAGTCTTCTCTTGGTGTTTGAATCGTTCCAATCTCGTATTTTATCGTTACTTTGTAATTCTTTTTGGAGGGGGGAAGTGTTATGTCAGTAGAGACATCTCCTCACATAAGACGGCCATCTTTATCCCTTTATCATAGTTGTGAGATGGAACCGACTGGTGGAAGAGAGAGAGAAAGAAAAAGGATATTTTCGTTGCTTTTTTGTTTTTGAATTCAATTGTTTGTTTTGCGTAAAAAAAGAAGGATTGAAAGGAATAAACGAAGGGAAAGGACCCTAACAGAATCCGGAATCAAACGTAGAACCGCATTTTTTTTCGATTTTACTATGCCGAGGGTGTTGGGTGTGGGGATGGGGATTTGAACTTGACTCACTTTTTATTCGCTATTCTCACTGCTGTCCACACCCACACGCAGACCCACGTGCACGCCCACAGTCACAACCATACACCCACACCCTAGCGGGGTGCAAGTATGAAAGCTCGATTTGCATGAATTTTGAGAGCAACTTAATCGTGTTTCACATTTTTAATCCCAAAAGGATTACACTAACAGCTTTTTTTCACTTCTATCAAATAGGAAAGAAGCCGATTAGTTGAATCATTTATTAATAATGAAATAGTTATATAATTTTAAAACGCTTCAAGTTAACTGTTCACGATACAGAAAATCAATATACTTTATCAAAACAATTAAAATTTCAAGAGTCATGCTATGTGACAAGTGAAAAATTGAGACTGAAGACCTAAGGCACGCGATGTTCTATTTTTGTCTAAATATATTTTAATAAAAAATTATGAAAAGTAAAGTACTCTTAGTCGATCAAATCTAATTCAATAGATTTCACTCGATCAAGTTTTAGTTCATGAAATCGAAGGAGATTTGGTCTCTTGTTCCGTTATATCTTTCTCGTTCGATAATAACATGATCAATGTCAGCGGCATCCGATAACATTGTACGCCATGTACCTTGCAAATAATCATTTGAATGTATTGTTAGCGGTGGCACATAAATTGTATGTTTTAAAGGAATTTTAAATGCTGTTAAATGTAATTCATTTTCGTTCTGCTCTAAAAATTTTCCTAATATGAAAAACCCGCTATCTTCTTGAAATGGGCAATCTAGATGAGCGAATTCATGTTTCTCTAGACCTGCTCTTCCTTTAACGAACTCATTGTAATAGTTCTCATGGTAAGTAAAATCTTGAATGGCATGACGATGTAACAGTGATACTTTCATTTGACTTTCATTAGCCAGACAACATCCATAATAGGCTAAATTGTCATTCGTTGCAATTTCAATTGGTAAACGTNTTATGTCTTGTGGTTGAATATCGGACCAAGCGATAAGATCAACAAGACTATACTCTCCTGGCAAAACATCTTTGACTTGGTCACTACCAACCATCACTAATTTACCCGTTTTACCATGACGTTTAAAATTGTTAAAATTTTCCCAACGTTTGTTAATGAATTGTGAAATACCGCCTAGTGCACATGTACCTTCTCTATCAGCTTTTAAACATGCTGCCAATAAAGCTAGTTCCGATTGTGTATGCATCGCCTTTTCTGCTTTTATCATTTCCGCATAATATTGATAAAATTCTTGAAATGTTATTTGATCTTTATTTTTCGGATTAATTTCTTGAAATAACGCCTTCACATCTTCATGGTTCATTTCTATATTTAAGTTTGATAAGAATTTTTCAAACTCTTCTAATGACAAAAANNNCGATAAATTTTGATCAGAAATAGACTCTGGAATTAATAACGGTGTTGAGTGTGTTTTAGTGAAATGTTCATATACAGTAACACTATCATTGGGTACACAAGATACTTTTTCTAATGCAGAATCAATCAGCTGTTGAATAACTAAATGGAAATGATAACAGTAAAATTCCATTTAACTCATCCTAAAGTAAGAGTCAGCATTAAGAGATGGATTGATAAGATTGCCGACTATCTCAACTGGAGTCAGTTGTTTTTCGTTCTTATTGATCTAGTACGAGGGAGCATAGAAAAAAAACAAGAAATCCAATACATCTTTTCCTACTCTAGCTCTAGTCAAAAATTAGGCAGACCTAATATTTTAGTCATGACCAGAAATTACGGTAAGGTACCATTTCTTCGATGAGATTAACATTTGCACTGTAAACTAGAAAATAAGTTATAGAGTTTAATCAAGGATATTCTACGAATGCCTATATGAATTCAACCAGGTTTTTTCAAGTCTATGAAAATCAATACCGATTTTCAACGAACGGTGTTTTTCTGGTGAATAAATTTTAATTTATACTTTTGCGAAAATCAAACATTTCATAGAAATCCGAAAATCAACTAGTGAATTATAAATTTTAAAAATTAGGTAACCATACTTGAAGTCAATTTGGGCATTCCTAGAATTTCGATAAAAATTACAGTGCACCTAATATCTCCAAGACAGTTTGGCCGTTAGAATCCCTCTTCATCTCATTTAAAAGAAAAATGCTTGCTCTACTAATGCGCTATGAGAAGGTAAAAGTACAGCAAGCGTCATCAGAAACTACAAGACAAAAATAAACCGATCAACCTTTTCAAACACTTTTTATTTTGGATCCAGTAGCCGCCAGTGTACCTTGACTAAAAAAAATCTCTTTTATTTTGTACAGTTGATAATTCTGCATCGATTAAAGAAAATTTTAAATCACTTAGAAAGTGTTCTTGTAAAAGGTATAACTGGTGGCGATATTGATTGTACTTTTAGGTACTAAAATTAAAAAGATTCAGTTCTAATCAGTTTATTGATTTAATTTTAACTAAGCTATGAATTGCTAATTCAAACTGTGATTAGTAGCATTCAGATAGTGAACGAAAAAATTGATCACGCACTTTTTTCTTTTTAAAAGTTTTTCATGACTATCGGGTGGCCCATAAAGAATGAGGGTTTCCTTATTTCTTCAATATCCTCGCTGGCTTTCCTCAATACAGCTCAATCTTTGTTATAAAAAGATTCACCGTTCGATGCTCTACAAGACTATATATTTTCT
>OENM01002302.1:0-19004 GCA_900239745.1 Rotaria magnacalcarata
GTTCACAAAACTAGTGCTTTTTTAAACTTCCAGCCGCCGCCGCCGCCGCCGTGCAGCCAAAATATTTGAGCCAGCCGCCGCTGAGCATTAAAAAATAAATCAAAATTTTTAAAGCCGCCGCTGATGAGCATCTCGGCTGACACCTCTAATCATGGCTACATAAAAAGTATTCAAGATTTCTCTGAATTGAAGATTTTTCGTAAGAGATACGAGTTAATGCTTCGCATCGCATTTCGTATACGAGTGAAACTCGAATACCATCTAGTTCGACATTATTTTTGGTAAGGTAGCTGCCACAACAGGCGAATGTGTTTACGTTGGATGTGTGAGTGATGGGTGTCGAATTCGAGATTCTTTATTTCAACACAACTATTGCCATGACACACTTGGTTCGGTTGGAGGATCACGAGCTGGATTCCAAATCAAAGTAAGCATAAATTGTTTTTGATTTCCTAAACACATTCATATTATTTTAGCCTGGCTCATACAATGTCATTATTCGTAATAATGTCTGTTACAATGTTGTTGGACCTTGTATTATTGTTTATGATGACTATGATCGTGGCCGAAATTTGATTGACGGAAATTTAGCAATCAATGCTGGTACAGCTGACATCGGAATACAATGTACATCGGGAGCAACAATCACTAATAATATTGTGATTAATTCCAGTACGTAAAGAAGTCTTTTATAATAGCGTAGATTGTTCTCTTACAAACAGGTTTATGTAAGCATGTTATGCGAGTCGCAGGATTTATTTTAATTCGAATATAACTGGCAATATCTTACTACTATTCGTTGCTTAGACAGTTCAAAAATCAAAAGTTATAAAAGTAGCTGACTAACAGAAACAGTTTAGACAAAAATCAAAATGTTTTCAAATATATGAAGCTGTTTTCTTCATAACTCACTTAAAGATCTTCTCTCTGGTTGCAGTTTGGTCAAAAGCACTAATAAAATTTCTCTAGGAAATTGAGCAAAGTTATGAGCATTGGAAAACGAATAAGAAGGAAAACTACTGCGTGTGTCCACCCGCTTCCTCCCATCGTTACATGAAGGTCATTAGATTTTTCTTAAAATGATTTAATCTTGTAGAGAATTTTAAGTTGATCATGTTTTGTTATTGGGTTGTCGACGGTTAGTTGAGAAACAAGAGACATAACGAAGAAATATTGAAAATAAGGTTTTTTCATGAAAATTGCAGTCTATTTCGATTTTACGGCGATTTCTTAATGAAGCACTCAATCAATTGAGCTAATTTTTTGCAATCGTGAAGACTGATCGAAGAGCTTCAAAAATCATTATTTTCGAAGTCGTTTGGTCGTTAGACTTTCACACGACCCCTAAAACTTTTGATTTCAAGGTACAAAAGTTCGTTGAATGAAATTTTATACTTCCGACAAAGATTGCTAATTTTGGATATGCAAACCCGTTATATGCAACCCACTCTCTGTCTAAATTATAGTCCGTTTTCGTCGCTCTATGCCATGTTGATATCAGCTTTCGTCTAAAATTTTAAATATTCCTCAGTCTTGACAGAATTTGAAAACAATCCTTTTCATTTTTTACGAAATTCTGTGGAACCTCCGAACTGCCTTGGTGATAAACCAAAGTAAATATCAAAACTGAATAGAGCTTATAAAACGGGTTGAAATTGCAACCACATATAATCAATTTTAGGTGGCTTGATACCGCGAATTTAAAATCATTATAGAAGGTAAAAAATCTGACTCCAGTCAAATCCAAGAATTTTATTTAACCAGAATCCATTTTGTGCGTGTCTAATTATCATATTGACCAGAAAAAAGCAGTGTAGTAACAGTTCTGAAGAAGAATATTCAAGTAGATACTGCTAAAATCACCGTGAATGTTGCAAAGAAAACGGCTAAAAGGGTTCGAAATCTCGACGCTAATCAGTAAAAGAAACCCTGTTGATAGTGAAGGGGGACCACTCTGTGATTAAATAGCTAGCGTTAACTCATATCTAATCGAACGCTTATTGTTTTTCAAATAGATTTTCACTATCTAAAATTTATGTTTTTCTATGGTAGAAAATTCAAGTATTCACCAAGGAAAAATGACCTCTATGCACTACACAATCTAAAAAGACGTCTTCCTAGAGGCAGTTTTTTATGGTGATTCTGAATTTATTATTAGTTTTTCATTTCAGCAGTATAAAATAAAAGTTACCGCTAAAATGCATCCATTTTTAGAATTTTAGCTTTTTTCAGTTCAAATCTACCTTCCATAAAAAATCCTTCTAGAGATTCGATAGAGGAGCTTCCACTCTATCGAATGACAATAGACAATTTCTAACAGAATTCGATTTTAGAGTTTCATTCAACGAACTTTTGTACCTTGAAATCAAAAGTTTTAGGGGTCGTGTGAAATAATCTAACGACCAAACGACTTCGAAAATAATGATTTTTGAAGCTCTTCGATCGGTCTTCACGATTGCAAAAAAGTAGCTCAATTGATTGAGTGCTTCATTAAGAAATCGCCGTAAAATCGAAATAGACTGCAATTTTCAATATTTCTTCGTTATGTCTCTTGTTTCTCAACTAACCGTTGACAACCAAATAACAAAACATGATCAACTTAAGATTCTCTACAAGATGAACTTATTAAAAATGATTTTGAAAACATTTTTGTAAATGGTGGGAGGAAGCTGGTGGAAACACTCTACTGATCTTAATTATTTCCTTTTACTAGATCTCGCTGGAATTGGCGTTATAGTCAACTCGCTATATGTTAATGCCAACTACATTCGAAATATAACTATCAATCACAATACAGTTTATATGTCGCAAGCAGATGCTTGCCTTCGTCTGAATAGTGTTACAAATAAGAACATCACAATACTCAACAACATATTCTATTGTGTAAATCAATCATCAATCAAAGCCTCCAATGATTTGACTGGTGAGTTTTTCGTGATACTATGTCATTGTACTTTCCAAACAACTAACTCTTTATTGTTCTAGGTGCCACGATTTATAATAATGCTATCAATGGCAGTATTAGTGCTACGGGCATTCCATCTTGTGGAACATTTGCAATATCCAGCAGTGCTTTTTTAAATGCTGCAGCGACCAGTTTTTATCCAGCATCAAATTCTCTTCTAATCAATAAAGGTGTAAATCTACGATATCAAGCTCTTTATGATTACAATGGAATGCCACGATCCATCGTTACACCAACTGTTGGTGCATACGTAAGCAACTGTGATATTATTTTATTGAGTTGTTATTAGTCTGCTGTGTTTATCTGCTCCGTAGGAATATTCTACTACAAACAATCCTGGCTGCCCCGTAATAAAAAATTTCAAATGTGGCTCATCCAATGCTTCTGTACCACAGTATCGTCTTATTCCTTAAACCTTGACGTTATCTTCGATCAGACTTCATTCCCTTTCATCATAATACTAATTATATATGCCTAACAATATACGTATATTGAACTTTAATCTATTTAAATATGCTTTTTTTAATAGCTTTTAGATTGTACACTTACCATTTATTACTCATACTTAAGTGTTTCCTCAATAAAAGAATAACTCAAACTAAATATTTTCCCGAATGTTCGAAACAATTCGTTAGATTGAGAGAAAACTAGGAATTCTCAACACTTGTCTATTTTTCGGATTGGAATGTGATGAACAAACATGATATCGATATTTTGACTTTTCAAAGTAAATTTTATCGAGAGATACGTATCAGTACAACATGATTCAATACAGAATTAGAGGAAAATCTAGAGGGCGATGATGTGTAGACCATGTATCAATGACTTCAGATATTGGGTTCAATGAAGAAGTGACCAATTTGTTTTCCTCAGTCACAACGTACATTAGTTACTGCAGTGAATGGAATTTCTTTTAGCTCTTTTTTAACCATTGTTTGAGCTTTGCAACTATCAAGAATTCAGAACTCACGAAATCCAGCTACATCTTTCTTTACTCTAGTCTATCTTAAAATATTTTGGATATATGAGATTCTCAAATGTGATACCGCGTTAACACACATATATAATTTCAAATACACATGCCACGGTGAATAAATATTTGTGTGCTATTTTATTTCTATATTGGCAATCACACGAAGCAAATGCTCTCATACTTCAATTTCTCACATAATCTGTATTTGCAGTATTCAGGCGATCAAATATTCCAAGCGTGAAAGAAATCGATCTTTCGATTTTTAGCAGCTGAAATCTGATATTTCAAATGATCTTATTATTCAGGCAAGATTTCACCTAGTTTTCACTGATTTTATTTATTAAGAAAGATATCGTAAGCGATTCTCCATCAAACGAAGCTAAGAATCAAATAGATTGCTCGCCAAAATCTATAGCGCATACTCATAAGAGATATGTGGTGTCATGCTGATTATGTTTTTGTGATTGTGTCGATTGTTGTACGGTATGGCTATCCGATGAATATCAAGAAAAATCAATTCGATACCATTGTGATCTTCGGAGATTCTAACTCTGACACAGGAAACATATACAATATGACACGAAATCAAATGCCACCAATACCTTACTATCAAGGTAGATTTTCGAATGGTCCTATTTGGGTTGACAAGTTAAATGTGTCCAGTCTAATCAATTATGCACATGGCGGTGCTACAACAGACAACGATTTTGTTCAAGGTTCCATAAACCCTTTTGTTCCACGTGTTCCAGGTGTTCGTCAACAAATCAAGACTTACATGGACAGTATGAATACCAGTGATATTGACTTTTACCGTACTCTGTATGTTGTTTGGGCTGGTGGTAATGATTACCTTGTCAACAGAACCTCGAGTCCATTGACGATTGCAAATAGTCTATCGAATGCATCCGAGGCTCTCGTCATGTTTGGAGCTAAGCATCTAGTTCTTGCCAATCAACCACCTCTTCAAATAATCCCTTACCTTCAAACTTTCAACTCAAATATTCCGCTTTCAAATCTTACAAATCAATACAATGATCATCTGTTAACTAACATAAGAAAACTTCAGGGAATCAACACAGTAATATCTCTCAAAGTCTTCGATCTTTATTCACTCGTGACTAAGATTCTTGTTAATGCTTCTGTGTATGGATTCACAAGTACAAACAGTTCATGTTGGTATCCACCGCCGAGTGTCACTACTGTTTGCAAGAATCCAGAATCATATGTCTTTTTTGATGACGTTCATTTTACGACTCGCATGCACGAACTTATCGCCGAAGAATTCCTTCCATTTATCAGTGTTTCTGGAAGAAATCGTTTTTCGATGTCGTTTCTTGCTATCTGTATATGGATATTGTTAGCACAGTTTTCATCGTCGACATAATTCAATTCTAGTCCATTAGACACTGACATAGATTTATACCACAGTAATTGTGCTATATTCGGCAGGAATTAACATTTTCTTATATGAAGTATTTTTCAAGAAAAACGTGACCCATCCTTGATTGATAAACTGTTGACAAATAATATATATCCATTACGAATGATGCTGAAAACAAAGCGTTTGAATGAACATCTTAAGTTTTGAAAAAAGTACGTTGGTCGTAGGGTCTGCTAATTAGTGCAAGAAAGGATAGCTCTTTTTTATTTGAGGTTATATATTCACTAAACATCACACACGCATCGTATCAGTGTTAAAGATAATTAAAAAAATCTCAATTATTCATGGAGAATATATCTTTTATTTTCTTTCTTTAAGTACCGAGAACTTACCTGTTTGTCTCTTCGAATCTCGAAAATTTGAAGGCTAAAACGCGAATTCGTTGATCATCGGTAGAAATCAACTCGGCTTGCGCTAAATAATCTCTCATTATTAAAGCGTTCCGACAGCTCTTCATATCTTAAAGTATTCATAACAACGAAAGTTATAAGTTATAATCCATGCGCATGATATTCTATCATAAATAATAATTTAAATTATCTCACTAGGATTGCATGTAATTAAGAACAACATAGATCCACAAGAAATTAAAAGTATCCTGGCAGAGTTTCTAACAGCAAGGGTCTACAATGGTGGCAAAGTGTCAATGACCCTTGCAATACCGAAATGACACTCTGTTTTACACTTTGCTCGTAAAAACAAAGTGTCAAGCGGACACTTGCTGAGGAAAATTTACACTTTGCTTTTCATTCTATAGAAACTTGAAACTCCTCAATTTTTTTATTAATAGAGATAGATTTCGTTCTCCGACATCTTCAGACATATCGTATCATTCGTGAAGATGTTTCTCCATTCATATCGGTTGATAGCAGCGCTATTATTGTTTTCATTACCATTGTTGTAGTCTACAATAATCTTGAGGGTGTGGGTGTAGTTTAAGAGAAGACCCGCATCCACACACCCACACCCTTCTTTCTGTATTCTAGGCGCAAACTGTTGTCAAAGAGAAATTTCAGAAAATGATCGCACACAAAATGAAGCAATTCTATACTGTCATCAAAACAATGAATTCGATTGGGTAGATTCGTTGGAAAACTGCTCCCGATGGTTATGCAACGGTTGCCGAATCAAATTTAATATATCAACCGATCTTATGTGGTTTTGCAGTGATCATAAAGAAAAGCACAGTGAAGAAGAAGATGAAGATGAATATGTTTTCGACTGAGTAAATACAATTTGTTTTTTTGTGTATATTAAAACGCGTCTTTTTTTTTGATAATTGTTGTATTTATTTTTGTAACTTATATATGATATGGCAGATAAACGATTTTTTATATAATATAATCAGATACTATTTGTATATTTTCTATTTGAACTTATAAGTAACAAATACATGTATAAAATATCTTTTTTTATCTAAATGGAACAATAAAAATTTTGGAAACTTTGTGACACTTTGTTTGAAAAAGCAAAGTGTCATTTTCCACTTTGCTTACGAAAATACTATGTGATTTGACACTTTGTTTTAGATTTCTATTAGAAACGCTGTATCCTGGTCTAACTTTTCTTTATAAATATACAGCATCTATATCCTTTAGATCCCTCTAGTCCCTTTAGTTCTGGTACTATCTTATATTCTGTCACTATTTTCAACTATTCCTGTCTTCGGCATCTGTTCGGCATTCTTCAGTTAGTTGCCACTTTTCACTGTATTTGCAACCTGTTCACCTTAGTTTGATGAATGTAACGATCAACAGTATATTTTTCAAACAGTTCACTTTAGAAACTCCTTCGAAACGAAACGCTCTATTAATGAACATTCTAAACGAGAAAAAAATCCATTTGAATAAGCGAAAACAAAGCTAAAAGTTATAATATTTGATTCGCCATTGTGATAGCCAATACCAATCTTTCAAATTTTAGTAGCAAATATTTGAACATATAGCATAGATATTACATAAGGAAAATGAATTTATTAATAAAAATGTGAATAAATGATAGGATTCAATGGGTTACAGGAATTAAAGGGATTAAAGGACACAGATGCTGTATATGTATAAAGAAAAGTTAGACCAGGATAACTTTAATTTCTTGTGGAGCCCTCTCCTATAATCATTAATTTTGCTTGACTATACCAAAATTGCTTGAATCAAATAATTCTAATCGAAGATACAGAGCAGTCGAAAAGGCGAGTGGCGTTAAGCTGACTTACTGTACAACAGTATTTTTACGAAAAAACTATATGGTACAGACTCTTTCGACGTGGGCTACATATCTGATTACTTTATTTTGCTAGACACTATTTTCAAATTTTTAACCCCTGTACCTCCCCACAGGAATTTGAAAAAGATCAAAAAAGTTGAAAATTTTGTCTTTTAAAGTTACGAGGAATATCAAGTCAATCGTGCTGGTCACAAATATCACCATCATGAGTCTCAAAAATGTTATTCTGAATTATATTTTCAATTTTTTTGATTTTTTTCAAATTCCTGTGGGGAGGTACAGGGGTTAAAAATTTGAAAATAGTTTCTAGCAAAATAAAGTTAGCCCATGTCTAAAAAGTCAGCACCACATAGTTTTTTCGTAAAAATACTGTTGTACAAAAAGTCAGCTTAACGCCATTCGCCCGTTTGACTTCTCTGTATCTTCCATTAGAATTATTTGATTCAAGCAATTTTGGTATAGTCAAGCAAAATTAATGGTTACAGGATCAAAGTTGGATCAATTTACCGGATATTCAGTGATATTTTAAACCAAGTCGACCAGTCGAGACTGTGACTGGTGCATGTCTACCAAGTAGCATTTTACCAAATCTCTTGAAATTTTCTCCACTAATGAGGATTTTTGTTGGTGAAACTTGTTTTGAAGATCATACTAAGCGTATAAATAATTAACAGTAGTTCCTATTCGTATTTTGTTTTTGACTTCGCCGACAGATTTATACTCAAAATCAAATGAAAATAAATTACTCTATCGATTACATATTTAATACTTATATAGCAATACGTTAACAAGAAAAGTCCCTAGGTCGAACAATCATATTGTGAGATCTGATAAGATCTTGTATCTGATCTTATATGATCTTGTATGATTCTTGTAAGATTTCGCCCATGTTCCAAGATCTTGTATGCGCTTTATAAGATCTTGTGTCAGATTTTTCGACCTGGGTTTGAGCATCAATATATTTACTAAGCGAAACTTGAGCAACCAACTATACCAAACATTTTCATATATTCTAATTTATAAAGCTATTTTAGGAAAAATATAAATAGCAAATTAGATTTTCATTACAAAACATTTCACTGTCACATAATGATTTTTAAAATTTTAAGAATTGAAAAAAGAACATTTCTAGCCAAATGTCATAATGATTGAAAGGAACTTTGATCTTTTGTTGAGTAATGAAACTGTACTTTTATAGTGCATAATCAGGACGCGTCACAGTTATAGATAAGAATATCGTTATACATTATTACTAACAAAATTAATGTTTATTTAACAACCAAGATTCCTAAAAACTGTTAGTTATTAATATTTTTTGGTGCTTCAGATTTTGGCGGTTGAGGCTCACTAACCTTTTTGATATAAATTATCCTTAAATAGATCCAATGGCATGACATCAACACAACCAATGCCAAAACGATCACCCATGCCTTAGAATAGAAAATAACATCAAATCTATATTACTATGAAATCTTTCTTACTTTCCATGATTCATTGACATCCGTTGTCAGTTTCACTAATGCATATTGAACACAAGTAATCATACCCGCTATCGTCCACATAAATCCGATCAAAGTGCCCAAATGCTGACGTGGAAAGCTATAAAAAAAAGGCTTTTTAGTATGTCAAATCATGTATCCACTTCATCAAGAATGAAAGGATCTGTAGATTTATCTATAATGTATAGCAGACTTACAAGGTAGCCACAACTGCTTGTGTACCGGCGATAATCGATGAACGACCAAGAATTGACAACACCAATGCTGGAGTGATGACGCCAGTTTTGACGAACATACAAATAATACATCGATATATTCAATGTCCATGTGCATGTTTGAAAAATTGAAACAGTCAATAGTTTTGTTTTTCACCTAAAAATTAATTTCACAACTATAGGCAAGTACTGAGATCGAAATATATTCCTAGTATCGGCTAAAGGTTTCTGCATAATGTCGCATGTGTTTTAGTGACAAGCTATTCTTTAAATTTTTGTACTGTAGTAAAATATTTACTCTAGTTTCGCATTGAGTTTAATGAAATGACACATATCAAACATTGTTCCGTTTCGATGCTCATATCTGTAGAAAGTGAAAATTGCTGAACAACTATTTATGATTGTATACTTAAAATGTGCTCACCTACAGAAGAACTTTGACAAAAGGATTTCGATTTTTTGTACTTTTACATGGAGTCTAAAACAATATCTTTCTGTTCATCAACAATTGCACGAAGCGGTATTCAAGTTAAGAGGAAAGTATATTTGTGAAACTGTTAACAAAACTAAAAATAATTAAAATCCTTTGTTTACTGTGGTTATGCTTATCCTCCTTCTCATTGGCACCTATCTCTAATTTTTTTAAATGTTAATATTCTCTTTTTGAGCGTACTGTTTCATCTGAGCAATGTCGTTCTCTTTCATACGTTCAGATGTATTAATTCAAAATTAAAATAGTTCATGCCCATTTGAAAGAAAGCAACGAACATTTATTCGAGTTTTAACTATTTTCGGAAAGCTTCCACAACCAATTTTTTCTCATCGTTCATAGAGAGTAAGAGATTGTTGTGCGGCTAATTCTTTTGAATTGACGAATACAGTGATTACGCCGTTGAAATGTTTTTATACATACCTCGATTTGCTCGAATTTTAAGTAAAAAAACAATAATTGGGCACAAACCAATCGATGATCGCGATGCCATATTGAATGCAAACGTGTACTTATCAGCTGAAATGCAATAATCGACAGTTATAATGTAAAATTCTGACATTAAAAAGAATTTTCGCGTAAGCATCCACTTAAAGTCGAGAAGATATGTAACAACTAAGTCAATCCTCACTGTTATAATCGAAAGTTTTCATTTCTCACACAATTTCACCTAGTGAAAGTTGTAATCATGCGTCGCAACAAGACTCTACTGGGAACTCGTTGTGATCAGCGTTTTATCCAGCGGAAGAGCAAGGGATATTTTGTCCTACCGGAGACCGCGTTTGCTCTCCCGAGAAAAATGAAATAAATGATTAAATTTTATTCAACTTACAAAACACAGATTTTTTCAACCATCAGTATAATAGACTCGATCTTACTCATGGTAGTTCGCCCCTTAACAAGCTTTTGTCCGCCCTCCCGACAGCTGAACTCGCTCTTCCGACGTGAAAAACCTGGATAAAACACTGCATATGTGTAAGATGAATAGTAAAAATAAATATTCCATATCGAATACTAAAAAGTATTGAGCAATGTTACTCATCAGAAGGGAAAGCAAAACAATGCTTCATCATATCTTTTAAGACAACTATCAGAAATCAAGATAAGATGCAACTTAATCAATCGAATATAAATGTTGACTCTTAACAAATTGAGAAACTCAAGTTTTAGGGATCGCGTGAAATATTCTTACTTTGAATCGAACTCATTTCTAAAATGTCGGTTATTTCACTTTTGATAATGTATACGTAAGCTCAGATTGAATCATATTTTAAAATATACTTCAGAAGAAGAATCTATAACTTCATGAACTTTAAAACTTGAAATGAATGGATTAAAATATCAGAATTGTCCGTACTATAAATTACTTACCTTGTTCTTTGTTTTGATCGGTGATAAATTACACCCATGGATACCAAATAACTGATAGAAGAATATTTGGCATCAGTAGAAGACTTAAGTATAGAACCACTAATATATACAAGGGGCTTGTTAAATGCTTCCAAATTCCAGTTCGTTGGTGGATGTTTGTATACCATTTTGTTTTCGCTGGAGGGTCTAGAACAGGAAAAATACAAATCGACTATGGAGAAAATTGTCTTTTCTGCACAATCTGTCTGTTCAATAGATGTTGACGTTGGCGAAGTTTGATCTGATCCTTGAACGAATTTATATGGAAGAGAGAGCATGGGAAATTTCCATTCAAGAAATAAAAATGACGATAAGAACATAAGTGCTCCAAACGACAACCAAATATAAGATAATTGCGATAGTGTTAATAAATTTTTATCGATGATCAACTACAAGATATTATCGACTGATTAGATTAATTATTTTATATAAAAATAAATCATTGCTTGAAAGACTGAATACCATATTGAGGCAGATGAACTTGAACCAATGAGTAACATAAATATAACTGGCCGGAATTTTGAGAAGTAGTTGCATGATGCATAGTTTGTTAATTGTACAATTATACCAGATAGCGATGTAAATGGTGTATGAACAAACAATAGTGAACTATAATCTGAAATGAAAAATAAAAATATTAATGTAAATAAACTAATGAGTCAGAATAAATATATACTAGATGTCATAAGAGCCAATGATAACCATCCGATAATATGAAACAATCTATAAATATTATGATTCATTATTAGAAATAATCGAGCGGAAAAAAAATTACATTCCAATTAAATTCATGAAACGAGCACTCCAAACGTCAATAACAATGCCGATAAGCAGTGATGGTGCGTTGAAAAGAATGATGCCTAACGTCAATGCACTCTAAATAATTAAACAAATTTTCAAAGCATACAAAGTTTCTTTAGTTTTTGAAGACTATCTACTTGATATTGTTGTGTTTGACTCGAGTAATCTAGTTCTGTTGTATTCATCACTTCAGTCGAATGACAATATTCACCATAAATTCCGTACTTTGGTAGGACTGAAAAAAGTGCAGGAAATTCTCCATATGTTTGTATGAATTGAAGTAGTTTCTGACGTCATTTTTGACAAATAAAATATCTAATTACATAACAATATGATCAATTCGTTTATTCACTCGTGGCTAACGAAAATTGCTACTTTCGACGCAAAAATAGAATATTTTCTCTTAGAAACTGAATACTGTTGAAGTTCGCCAAGGGCAGGATCTTTACCTACTGTGGACTAGATATAAATTGTCTTCTTGCAAAGCAAGTTTATATAGCTTTTAATCAGCAGTAGGAGAAAAAAATTTTGATAAAACTAATTTGCAAATAAGCTAAAGATAGTACGACACGATAAGCAAAGTGAAATAGAAAATTCGCCGCCGATTCTAATGACGAGTACATTTGAGATTGTTTTTCCTAATTATTCTGAATGTTACAGGAGACTCATTAATGCTAAGAAGATCAAATCTAAGTAAAGTCAGAAAAACAGCATTTTCCATTTATTGATAAAATCGACTAGGCTGAAATTTAGTTTATCTTTCAACGACTTGATGATGGAATAATATTCAAAAAAAAAACACATTTCGTACATTTTAGCATAACTAGAATTTGGTAAGACGAAACTAAGAAAAACTTTAGAGTGTAGCAGTTTGAAATTATTTGCTGCATAAATTATCTTTACCTTAGTTTATTCGATTCATGGACGTATTCTTACTTGAATTTATTTCTCAAGCTGACGATCAAATATTTCGAGTACTTTGTACTAAATTTAGCCATGCGATAAACAAATTATAGATAATAGTTATTTAATAATATTTTTTGCGTATGTGCCTGATCACTAGGCCCTTAAAACATGCAATAAATTGGCTGCCTCATTTGAATGATACTGTATAAGAGCTTATATTACTATATAATCAGCTATTAATGTACCATTAATCGAGAACTACTTGTATGCAGTCAAGCATGTTCCTAGATATACAGCGAAAGCAACTTATATGCAGGTTCGCATTAATTATGGGTACACCTTTCTAATTAATGAGATCTAAACTAAAACATACGGAGTACTTTTTAAAGACAGTTCTTCATTTACATTCCAATTCAACAGGATACAGTGTTGAATCAATGCAAATCATAATGG
Source organism: Rotaria magnacalcarata (assembly GCA_900239745.1). NCBI lineage: Eukaryota > Metazoa > Rotifera > Eurotatoria > Philodinida > Philodinidae > Rotaria > Rotaria magnacalcarata. The sequence continues at coordinate 13,377 of OENM01002302.1, forward strand.
AATGTATGTCAAATAACATCTTATTTCAAAAGTTTTTTGTTTTGTTTTTGTTAAGACATACCCATCCTCGACAATTACAAATCAGCTGTATTTGATAGATAATGTTTGGTTTTGTAACACATACGATCGAGATAGAAGAGAACGTCAATTTATTGATATTGCTTTTTGCCCTCATCCGATTTTCTAAATATATCAGCTACATATCACATTAAAAAGTTTCGAATAGAAGTCTATCAATACAATCAAATACATATTTATTTTATTTTCCTAAAAAATTGTCTTCACGAAATTAGTTATTGGCCAGCCTCATACTGACACAGCTTCTTTTCTTCGAATAATATTATTGCAGGTATAATATGTAGTAATATGCTTTTCAATACTAAATTAGAATTTTTCAAGATTTATTGATCAAGCTTTTACCGCGTGCATTAGTTATTTACAATCAAACGAGCATAAAAATGTTAGCGACTACTGATTTGCCTATAGCAACAGTGCAATCTATTTTACTGATATCTTATTAACTTTTGCTAATGGTTCGACCAATCCTTCCCTTTCTCTGTGCAGGTTGATGATCAGACTTCAATCATCAATCATTTAATTATCCATACATTATGATCCTGATTATTTTTATTTTGTGGATTAATATTTCCATACAGATGAAAGTATGATTTATCCAGCATTTAAACAAATTCATCAGATATTTGCATAATTCTGCATTCGAAACTTATTTGTGTGGTAGTTTGCTTTGTTTTGAATTCAATATCAATAAACATCTGAGATATTTTGTCAATCTGTAAAGTATTTCTCGGTTATCTCAACTTTGGTCGAAACAAAAATATCGAAATGGAGTAAAGCGCCACCTGAGCTGAAATTTTTCCTTTCGATCAAAGTTGAGAGAACCGTATTTTTCGTCATAAGATGTTATTTTAGATTCTTGCTATATCTTACTGTGGAAGACGAATGGATTGTAACTCTTTTGTCTACTAGGAATTTATTTTTCAAATATTCTTCATTCATTTCAAAAATATCTCATATCAGTTCGTTAGAGTCAGGCGATAATTTCCTTATAGGCAAGACTTCAAAATGAATTTATGATCGTCTTGTATAAGAAAACATAACTCAAATCAGTTACTGTTAATTCTTCATTGGTACGTGTTGCACATTCGAATATCAACTTGTTTGAAAAACAGGAGCTATATCGAGATATTTCTCTTTTGTATATTGAAGAAAATATTAAAATTAAAATGATTTATCGGATCTTTCATTTATTTATATTCTTCTTCTTTTGTTTTTTTTCTCTAAAGATATTCATTATAATCAAAAGTTTGATTATTGTTCGCGCATATCACGTAAACGACGTACAGCCGAACGGACAGCAGCAGCTGTTGATGTTGAATAAACATAAGCACCACCGGCGACTGTTTTTTGGCATGAACGACATTTCCATATACCAACACATTTTCGTTTCATGTTGTCTTTACCACAAAATGAACATGTATATTTCGAGTGTTGAGTAACTTCCATTTTCTTAACCATTTTACGTAATGATGCACCATAACTATTTTCAACCGAGAAAATATATCGAGAACAATATATAAATTCTATTTACCGTGTGCCATATTTACCAACAATTCCGACTTTCTTAGTTCGTTTAGCCATTTGTTAAATAGAAGCAAGTTCTTGTCGAACGAAAGTTGATATGAAATCTGTTCGATCTGAAAAGAAAGGTGAAATCAGTAATTCACTAGTTTAACTTTTTCTGTACAAACACAATGAAAAACAAAAAGAAAACAAGAGAAACAAATTTATTTATTTTTTCTTTTGTGCTGTTTTCGCTGTTGTACGACGCGATGTTAATGGAGTAACTTGTACATCATCTAATGTTAATGTTGGTTGATCGAAACGATAAATATCATCAGCGAATAATTCTTCGTCTAATGGTTTGCCATCATTATCATCTCGGTAATACGTAGGAAACGGTGGATGATTTTCTTCGGTAAAAAGTTTTTTTCGTTCGTATAAAGTTGAATCTTGTATACGCATATAACCATGATTAGGACCAGGCACAGATGGACCCATTAAATAAAGAATATTGTATTTGGTATTTATACGCCATACTTTCAAACCCTTCATCATAACTAACTTATTGCCCATGAGGCCAGCCATGCGTGTGCCAGGTAAAATTTTATGTTTACGACCAGAACCAACTGTACCGCGTTTACGATGAAACTTTGTGGCACCGTATTCATCACTAGGACCACCGCGAAAACCATATCGACGCATAGCACCCTATAAATAAATATATGTGAATACAAAAATGAAATCGATGCTTGAGAAAAGATGACTCATGCGAAATGTTATATTTAATTTTTTTGCGAAAAATATCAAATGAAGATCGCACTTTCATATAGCGAACGCGAATAATTGTTTTCTTTATGTAGACATTCATCGTCCTATTGAGAGTATGACTCACTTACATTCATAACAGTGATGAAGTCTCAGGTATGACTATAATATCCTGTAACTGATCTAATAGATGTTTAGACGATACTAATTCTACAAAAAAGAAATATAACTGTACAAATGTCTCATGTGTTGTTCTACAAAAACTTTTTATGGTGAAAAATGATCGTCGTATTTCATTTACCTGAAAGCCGTAATCTATTGAACGTGCTTGTGCATCAACATAATCTCCACAACGAAAATGCGTTGCATAAAGAGGTGTACCAGGTTTAATAACACTATTTGGCGTAATAAAAAATCGCGTAAGTTTACGTTTCGGTGGTACACCTGCTTTTTCAAATAAACCATTATATGCTCGAGTAAATTTTCTTGGATCACATGATAATGCTCCGACAACAAGCATACCAACTTTTCCTTGCAATTCTCGACGTAATGGACGTGTTGTAAATAAAGTACGAAAATTAATCATTTCCGGTGGCGTATAATTAATAACATGATTATCAACAATCTAAATTATTCTTACGATAAAAATTTCTGTTTTTTTTGTCTTCAAATCTTACTTGAACTAATGTGACATAAAATTTTCTACCCTTTTTATCCCATTGTGGTAATGTTCCTAATTTAAGTCCAATCACGCCAGTACGTATTGTTTCTGGATCTGCTGTAAATTTGCCACGTTGCCAAGGACCATCTTTTAGAGGACTTTCTTGTTCAGCATATGTTTCATAAACCATTTCTTGTAAAAAATCAGCATTCTCTGAGGTTATTTTTTCATCCCATCTAAAACAGAAGAATAAATAAATACGAGTTATGGAGAGTGTCTTTGAAAAGTAAACAGACCGACCCGCCTCCACGCCGTTGTACCCATTTGTCATCGTAAAATTTGTGCCAATGTAGTTTTTTATATCGTAACCTCATTTGCTGATCATTTAATTTGTGGTGTCGAACCGATGCGCATGGGATAAAATTCACACCGGCATTTGGAAGTATTCCCGATGATAAATTAAGAAGAGGTCGTGTAAAGAGACGAGTGCACACCGTTTGTAGTGCACGATTCATTTTTAATTAGACGAAAATGATTCTAGTATTCTTTAACATATAACATTCTATGTAAACGTAAAACAAATGACTAGCCTTGATAGTAGCGACGATGACAATAAAGGTTTAGACCACCACCATGCCTTTTTTATTATTATTATAGAGGTCACTAAACGTTTCAATGATGATACAATTTCATAAAGATGTTATATTATATAATTTGAGTTTTACAATTAAAATCTTAACAAAATTGATACATTTTGTTCCAATATAAGTTCGTTTTTTCCCGATCAATCGAATTTTCGCTAAATATGATTGGCCATGAATGTCCAATCCAATACATAGTGTCCTGTTGGGTATTGTGTCCAAATCTCGAAGAAAAAATCTCGAATAGAATTATTTCGAAAAGTTCATATCTCGAAAACTCTTCGTTGCGAAATCAAAAATCTCGAAAGAATTAATTATCGAAAGCAAAAGTTTCGAAAAAATATTAGCTTTGACAAGCTCCTCATGATAAATTTGGCCGATAGCTGTTGCCTCTCGATCGACTCGAGATTTGATATTTGTCAACATCTTGCGAATCTCTAATCGTTCAGGTACCGGCATATGAGTATGAGGATTTTCTGTGTATTTAAGAAATTGATCATCAGAATTTAGGTGAACACCCGCGTTACACAATTTGATCTCACATAACCAATAACTGACTATCGCAGTGGATTTATTTTGCTGATAAATATAACCATCAATGACGAGAAGACGTTTTTTTCTTATTACTAATGAGAAATGAAATTGTAGGTGTTTCATCGGTATCGCTTGATGACATTTTTTTATGTAATGGAAATAAAAATAGTCAACAACAGACGTAAAAGAAGATAGTGTTTTATAAACGGCCAACGGAACGAGAGACCAATAAATGAAGATAGTTTGTGTGATATGGACGATGTACAAAAAAAGAGAAGAGAACTAATAATTATCACTCGTGAGCACAGACCGCAAGAACGGACAAAAGAAAAATAAAAGAAAACATACCAGTCATTACAATATCTATTTTGTATTAACCAAGTGTTCGTAGAATGAGAGGACACCTTTCAAAATTTGTTTTTTAGAAATGTGATGTAGCAGAATTGGTCGTTCTCCTGTTCAAAATCTATTTTTTTCTGGATTTGCTTTTCAAAGTATTAATTTTTCGAAATTTCGTCTTTCGAGATTTTTTTTTCGAGATTTTTGCTTTCGGAAATTTTTCTTTCGAGATTTGGACAGCAATTCAGTATTGAAATTAGATAAAAAGTATTATGAAATGATTGATATTCTAATGGTATATGTGTTATTACTCATGAATTTTTGGTGCTCATAATTTGTGAATGCTCTATAGATGTGTAGCAAAGTGAGACAAACATTTTTGTGATAAAAAATTCATAAAATAATGTATAGATTCGTCAAAAATTATGTTTAAACTGCTCCTGCAAAAATATGTGAAAATGCCCATTTACCCCACTCATATATATGTTAGTGCCCTTTTACCCCGCATGGGGTAAATAGGCATTGATTTCTTTTTTTTATAGGTCTTAACTCGAGCACTGATGTTTCAATATAACTGAAGTTTAGAAGTTAAGATTAGTATAGTATTATCGACAAATGTTCGTGCTACAGAATGATATAAGTCTGACCAAAACCCGAGTAGAAATAGTGTCAGAAATTAGATTTTACTGTTAACGCTAAAAGTAGCTGCGAATGCCCATTTACCCCGTATCTATACATAAAAATGTCCATTTACCCCATGTGGGGGAAATGGGCACAGGTAAAAGTAGGTCTCACGGAAACCTGCGTNACTAATTGTCCTGACGAGATTTTTAAAATTGAAAAAAAATAGATCGATAGAAAAATATTTTCTCTACTATGTTTCTACCGTAAAATTTTTTTTATCTTCAAAAATCACAACGATATTCGCTCCGCAAACAGAAAGTGTTTTTTCGTGTGACCATTTGCCCCTCTTTACTCTATATAATTAAGTATTCTTTATTAAAATACTAGCGGAAGTACCCGATGTCAGTGGAGATAACTTGATAGTACGAATTTGGCATTATAGAAAAGGACGTCCCTATAGTGTTCTTCGAGTCTAATCATATT
>OENM01002303.1:0-15002 GCA_900239745.1 Rotaria magnacalcarata
TTGAAATTATTATAATTAACAGCCTCCTCTTCAGCACATTTGCCATCAGAGAAGATGTTCACTTTTTCATATGATAAGCCGGATGCTCTTATCTTCTTAGCTGAGTTAATAATATCACCCTCACCACTATCGTCATCCGTTGCTTCTTCTTTGTAAGCTGGTACAACGGAGTCTATTGAATCTGATTTATCATCATCTGATAATGCTTCTGCCATTTTTAAAATATTTTTTAATCTAACTTTTGTCTGATCACTTATCGTCATTCCTAGCTCATATATACTCTTTCAATTAATTGATAAGTACTTATCAATTATAGATTACGTTCAAATTAATTAGATAAGTCGATAAATTCATTGATAGTCATTTGTTAAAAGTGATAATATATTGAATTAAAAGAGAGCACCTTTTTTAATTCAGATGTTTAATTGGATTAAAAGACAGAACCTTTTTAATTCAGATATTCAATTGATTTAAAAGATGTTGAATTATAAAATTAGGTTAAACAATTTTTTTAAAGGTATCGTTTCACCAGAATAGATACTACTGTATTAAGTTAGGCAATATTGATATAGTTTAGATATGGATTGCTATATTTTAGATATGGATTGATATATTTTTAGATATTACATTAAATGCATGCCTATAATATTGAGCACGTTGAACCATATTTCGTTGACGATTTTCAATAGCATTCATAGCAGTCTCAACTGTTGGTAATTTGTTAAATTAATTTTTTTGACTTAAAATTTTTGTTTTTTCGGCAGTTGTTATTTCAATATAAGCTTGAATATTTTTTCAATGATAATAACAGCTTCATTCATTGATTCAAATACCAATTGTTTCAATGAAATTTCATTGACGATTATTGTCGACATAGAATTGAATAATACTTTATTTGTAAGAATAAGTGTAAAAATTTCATTCATTTTAACCAAGCCTAATTCCATGAAAGTATCCATTGCCACTGATGCTACTGGTAGAGACATTCATTTTTTGAAAAGAGTAAGTTCACATCTTAATAATTGTTAATGATGAGTAGCTTTCCAGATTGTTTTAGTTGAAGAGATCTAGAAGAAATAACAATATGATGTCATATTAGATGAAATTATATTGAAAACTAATCAAATAGATATAAACGAACCTCAATTTTTCTTGCATTCAATTGATAGAAAGTTTCGACTAATCGATGATCTTGAGCATCAAATTTTAACATATGACGTTGTTGTTCTAATTTGATGGTTAATCGATATTGATCTTGTTTAATAAAATTATTGATCATACGTTCAAGTTCTTTTAAATCGATGGATAAGGGTGCTTGTTTTTCATATTGTTCAACTTGAATTTTATAATTAACAATTTTATTTTTGAAAAATTTTTGACGCTGTCGAATTAATGCTTTTCCACGACCATAACTCACACACATAGAATTGACCATAGCCATTTTCTTTGATATACGTCCATATCAAATACCTTCTGTCTGCCCAAGTTGATGATAATATGCCCCTTGATCATATTGTAAATTGAAGTAATTTAATTGATTTATATGTTCCCTAGACTGAAAGGATAGGGTCTAGAAACCGTAATTCACCTATGTCTGTCTGTCTGTAACAATGACACAAATGATCATTCCTGTGACACAAATGACCATTGGAACGGTACAAAATGGCCATTTCTATGGTTCAAATGACCATTTTGATGGCCCCTAGGGCATTGATACGGCAGAAGCCATAGGCGACTCTATGACATGGTCACGGAAAACAGTCCGCTCTTGATATGTCTTGAGTGGAGGGGTGAGCTGATCCCCCTACGGAACTTTGAGCTTACCCTCACGAAATTTCCAGACTGCGTATTTTTTGGCTAGGTAACATTCAACCTCTCCGCCGATTTATGCGCTTTTGAGTACCATTCTGTCCGTTTTCGTCTTCTCTTTTAGTGCTTTTACTTGAAACCTTTAATTTTCGTCTAATTCTTACTTCAGTTTCACTTATTCCCACCCCGTTTACAGATCTGTTAAAAAATATCGCCAACAGCTACTGGCACAAACAACGGATTTTCTGTCCATGCATTTCTTCTCCTCAGCACTGTCAGTCTATGGTCCAGCGAATCGACTTTCGATGTCGATGAACGTTACTTGTTGTGTTAACTCTCGCGTAAATGTTAACACTTCTTCATTATTGAATAATTCAATGTAACATTGTCTTTCATATGGATTCATCAATAATTCCAAGAATTGTTTTTTGAAAATTTCATTTGATGCAAGTGAATAATCATTCAAATACCTAGTGAGATCTGTAGTTGATCGAATAGATGATTGATAATCACTTTTATTGAATATAGACAATTCCAACATAGGAAATGTTTGAGTACCATTCATATCTTTATTTAATAGTTTTTGATAAAGACTATTTCCAAAGAATTTAGTTCTTTGAAAGAATTTCCGATTCTTCTTTCTAGATTTTTTTTTCTTTTCGACCTGATTTAGTTCTATTGAAATTCTTAATTGTAATAATAATGGATTGTTTTTGGTTATCATGGGAGTCCATAATTAGAGAAAAATTAACCTTTTTATAATCTAAAACGAAAACTAGAAATAAAAATGAAAGAGAAAATTTAAAATCATTTCTATGAATGATGAATGAAATAATTATGAATAATAATAGTAATTTTATTTTTCGTTATTTAATAAAAATTTTCGTCGACAATTGTCAATATATTCGGTTTACCCTACTTTGGTCGAAAGGTAAAAATGTCGAAAGTAGATATATCGAACGAGAAAAATGTCGACAGGAAAAGTTTTCTAAGTATAAAAACAACGAAAATAGCTGTATCAAACGATTGGTAGATACATTTATATAATGATTATAGTTATTGGTTGATTATGTTACCCATTCATTTCTTCACTTGAATTCCTGTCTTTGTCGGCTAAAATTTAACAAAAGACGCCTTTGTCGTAAGGATTATAGAAGAAATATTCAATAGTAAAACTTTGCTAAACAGCATGTCGATTTTTCCGGATTCAAGTTTTGATGCAAGTAAAAATTTATCCTTCATTACATCAAATAAAGGTCACCCATTATTAGTTATGAATGAACAATTATACAAATGTAATAAGAAGACGGCCCGTAAAAAATATTGGATTTGTATTGTTAGTGGATGCTCAAATGGTATTCCACACGGATAAAAATGATGTTTATTTATACGGAGGTAAATGTGATCATCATCATCAATCAAAATCAAACGTCATTCAACTCATCAGATCTACTTACTGGTTTATCATTAGTTGTTGGAGCAAAAAAGAAACATATAGAAACCCAATCTACGGCTGAAGAATAGTTATCATCGAGCATCATTCCGCATTTTTAAACAAAAATTTTGCTCCGAACGTTTTTTCGATAAATAAAACTTTTTAAACAAAAAAATCTTTTAATCTTTTACACGCACAGAACTAAAATAAGAAGTTTTTTAACATTATCAGTCGAAATTTTTACCTTTCGACATTTTTACTTTCGACCAAAGTAGGGTTAACCATATATTCATTTGATTATCAATCATTACTAGACTGTTGTATTTGGTTCATTGACTTTTTGTTCTAAATAAATTTCAAAAATCAAATGAAATTATTATCTGCAATCCAAAGAGCCAAATATTCTTCGATAATGATTGGCTCTTGAATTAATAGTTTGGTTTTTTGTTTTATCGCATGATTTACATGGTTAGATGACAAACCTCGTTGAAACATTTCGTTATCTTTCAATATTTGCTGATCTGGATTGGATAAATTTTGATTATTAATGCATCGTAATTTGGGATAATTAGTACCCGAATAAGAAACATTCTCTGGCAAGTTCAAATAAATAAATATATATATATATATATATACAGAATTTGAGGTAGATCATGAATAAGCGGTATTAAATAACTGAATTCATCCGTCAAGGAAATAAAAACTAGGGTGTGGGTGTGGGGTGTTATTCTATCCTGATTCACACCCACACCCAGGTACAGGGTAACAGAAAAGCTTACCTTGCACATCTCTACTGTGTTGCTGTATTGCAGTACAGTAGGTAGTATTTCTCTTTGTTTCTATTAGACATGCGACCATATGTTAACTTTAATTTGCATTTTTTGTTTAATTCCTTGATGATGGTAACATCTTGAACTGGATAATTATCCTCTTTTAGTTTGATACGACAGGGTGGAAATGATTCCCGATATTGTTGTTGTTGTTGTTGTTGTTGTTGTTTTTTACTTGATGATTCATTTGCTTGTTTCCGAAATGTTCGATGATTGTTGAAGTATGAAGATGTTCCTGTTTCTTCCTGGATTTCAAGCGGAGCATGATCAATATTGTTAATTTTCTCCATAATCCTTCGTTTAGGTGTACCTGTGGATTGTGTTAAACCTTCTCCTTCACCATGTTCGTTTCTTCTTTTCCGGGCTTGACGATAAGGATATTGATACTCATCTTGTTTGTCTTCTTTACTAATGATGACTTCTGCTCCTTGATACATTGTAATATTGAGTTCCATTTGATTTTGAACATTAATAATACTTTGTAGCATGTTACTACCCGTTTTACCCCTCCAATTGGATGCATGAGTTAAATTATAGGGATTTGTATACTGTGAATTAATAGGGACGATTGATCTGTAAAAGTACGTTTTATCTGTACTAGTAAAGCGTGAGGAACGATTTATCTTTATTTGTTTTAATTTGTTTTGGTTATTTTGATTTGTTTCGATTTGTTCTGCTTATTCCAACCGTTACAATTATACATATCGTAAAGATCATCAAAACTAAATTTAAACGTAAATTCAATAGTGTGGCAATTTCAAATACAAATAAGGCGAACAAATATAATATTCTTTTTGAGTTACTAGTTTCTCCATTTATCTCTTCCCAGGAGAGTCGTTCCGATGGTAGGTTCCTATCGAATTCCGACAGAAATCTCATCGGATTTCATAAGGAATTCAATAAAACGATGAAATCCTATGGGATTCCGGGTGACGAATCGACTGTAAGATCATAGTGTTGGAATCCGATAAGATCTTATGTCGGAATTCATCGAAATCCAACACCCCCGTGTAACCATTGTGTTCTGTTGGCATAAAATGCTTATTCACTCGTAAATAAGAAAATACTTTTTTCCGTGGGAACTGACAGTCGATCCGTTACCCGGAATCCCATCGGATTCTGTCAGATGGTCGGATCCTACCAGATCCGATAGGATCCGGTGTAGGATTCATCCACTTGGGCTTCCAAGCTATTCAAAAGATTCGTATCAATTTAACTTTTGACTGTCCATCTTCTGTCAATAATCGTTCATATTTTGCGTTTATTTCTTTCCTTTCTTTCCTTTCTTTCCTCTTTTTGCTTAAAATATGTAACGCAGAGCCCTGATGAGTGTTTCAATATATTAATAAAGACACGAGACGCGTCGGCAAAATTAAGCTCTGTATTTTTTCTTAATTAAAGCATATTCACTATTTAGCTTTCGACTTTTGATTGATTACTGAAGAGTAAAGGTTGAGAGTAGCAGATTGATTTGCATCTTCGTTTAGAGATAGGTTAATCTGTTTTTGAATTGATTTACCGAGACCAGTCGCACTGTAGCTTTGAATCTAACTCCGTCCTATGGGGCACACTCTTGTTTGAACTACGAAAATGGATGAATAAGATCGTTTGTATTAATCGTACTCTTTCGAATTCAATTGATTTATGATTTGTCTCCTTTATTGGAAATTATATTTTGACTTTTATTTGTTTGAAGAGTAGATTAATGATTTTATTATATTGCGGAACTATGTGGTTTTAGATTCTTAAGATACCTGATGATGACTTCTTAAGCAAGAGCCGAAACCAGTCGTATTGTACCTTCGAATATAACTATCCTATTGAACACACCCACACCCTTACTCACACCCTCATCCTTAGAAGTCGATCAAGAGTAGCTATTCACCAGATTGTCTAGATGCGCTAGAAGTTGAGATTTAGAGGTTTTATAGGATGCTGAAAAGGATGAGAATATAAAATTAAAATAAAACTAAAATTTGACGAGAGCTTGGACATTAGACATGATACCAAATAAGCTCATGGAACGTGTGTTATTAAGACTTTAAAAAGAGGATTTTAGTGAGTGTTGCGAGCATAAGTCAGTGAGGTTCAGGTAACTGCTTGTGATTCACTGGTATTTTGAAAATTTGGAAGTTAGGGCGTCTTATTATAAGTTAAGGATTCGGATGAATTGTAGCTAGCGCTGCTGCAGCTTTCGTTGTTGCAGCATTGTAATCTAACGCTTCATTATCTATGTACGCATGTGCTAACGATGATGGATCTAATTCATCTTGTTTGAGACTATCTTTCGATTCGAGGCCCAACCCAAGGTCCTCCTCATCGTGTCGTTGAAGGAGTCTCAGTAAAAGAAATCTAGCTCTTGTCTCGTCTGTTTCCGTCATCAACGCATTTTCATCCATGTCCAAGCTGTTTGTGTTGTCGTTACTTGCCGATAATCTCCGATAACCAGGTTGCTCGTTTTGTGCTGCAGTTTTGGCATAGTTACGTTTTTCTCGTAAATATTCCACATGACGCCGTCCACTCTCTCTTGCACTTTCATGATCCTGCTGTTGTGAACGTTCATTCATGCTTGACATCAATTGTGATGAGGACATAGCATTGATAGCATTATTGACAAGCTTTTGTGTAACCACGATCCGACCGAGTTCGTTTTCTAGATCCTCAAGTTCAAGAAGTGTTGCATTGCGATCCACATTAGCCATATGACTAATTTGGTCAAGCGGCATCCGATCAAGTTTAGAGTGAAGTGACAGATGGTCAACAGAAGTATGCAAAGTCTTCATCGAACTATATGTTTGAATGCGTATGACAACATTGCTATTAAACTGTGACAGAGCACTATAGATAATAAATCCACATTTTGCTCGGTAAAGCTCCATAATTATATTACGCCCGCTCACATGATGATTCAGTGTTTGAGGATTGCGATTTTGTGTTAAGTATGATTCAGACCCGTATATGTGATCGAGTATTTTCTGCGCAGGAATAGATTTAAATAAATCAGAAATAGTCGCTGGAGTATATTTATTTAACTTCTTATCGTCCTCAGTTTGAATGAAAATATTGTTCAATGGTTGATCAAATAGTTTATGCTCGATACTCGTAGGAATGGAAAAGACAATTTTTTTCAAACGAGCAGTAATATCATGGTGAGCATACTCACTCATTGAATCGCATGTATCACGAATCGCGCGTACAGCTTTTCGAATCCATGGTCTCACTATCTTGTGATATTCAAGGTCGATGCCATTGAGAAAAATAGTATGTTTTGCGAGGTGATTATACCTGCCGGGTGCTAATAAGTAATTCTTCACCTTCTCTCTAAACATGTCAAGCAAATAGATGTACATTTGGGTTAGCCACGCGATACCCACACTGAATGTATTGAGTACATGTTTGCGAACCCACTCTCGTACAGCTTTCTGAAGGTTGTCGTAGCCATCAATACCACCGTAGAGCGCTCCAGCGGCCGATTGTATTCCATCATCTGTAATGTCTGCTGGCTCATAACTGAAAACCAGATAATGAAATATCCGATTAAGTCGATCAAAATGACGCACACCGACCAATTTCAGGTCAAGCTGAAGGTGCTTTGCATCATCTGTTTGTGCAAGTTGATCTATGCTGCGGTATGCACGCCATGTGAGCTGTTTATATCGGTTCCATGAGTTCACGCAACTATCTTCAATTTCATTGTATGTCCTTCCACAGACATTCGTTGGAAAAGAGTCAAAGATCTCGGACTTATATGCAGCATATCGGCACATATTTAGCTCGAAACTACTGATGAACTCAAGGTAACTTTTTCTTAGTTTTTCTGGATCTTGAAGCTCGAAAATTCGTAATGCATCCATATATTTTTTCTCGACTTCATTAAACGTGCGCTGAAGAATACCTTTCAGTCTTGGCAACGCACCCCGGAATGCCTAATAAAAATATTAATATATCGGTTTAAAACAAAACTGCAACGTCTGTACTCTGAACAAGCAACCGAAGGATTAAATGACTCATCATTTAGCAGAGAGTAAGGGTTGGGAAGCAGCAATGGAAGTTAAATATGCATAAGCTTTTTGTTTTGTCTATAAATCAGTGCTACAAGTTATTAAAAGTCAAGTTATAATACTGCGAACATTACAACAACAAATTCGTGTGCATCCATAGAAGCTACGAAATGTCATGACGGCAGACATTTCTAGTCTAGTACATAGTTTCCGAAGTAGTCGACATGTCTAATCATCTCTGGGGAATATGTCGATCTTCACATTCAAACTTATCAAAATTGCCCGAAAACGCATCACGTCTAATCCATGCCGCCAACTACTGTCATCCACGCGATTCTGAAACATGCAACGATAGCGTCAAAACTGGTTTAAATTTCCACGAAATGCAGAGCAAAAGCGCAAGACTAGTCTGCAATGCTAGAGTTTCCCATCAAGGATAGTGCACTAATATATTCGATACATTGGTATTAATCTACAATTTTTGAAGATCCCTTTATGTTTGTTTCCTTTTTCGGAAGAATCTTATACTGGATAATGGGACCATCTTTAACCTGAAAGAATGTCTTCATATCTGATGCGCCGACAGTTCCTTTACCCTCTTCTTCAAAAAATTTCAGATATGAAGAATCAAAAGAAGAAAACTCGAGCTTTATTGTGCATTCGAACGCATACAGTGGTAAAAATCAAAGATGCCGAAGACTTGAATAGGTACTATTCACATGGTCATCGATGAAAACAAAACTTACAAAATGAATCATTTTTCTTTGCAAATTGAATGATAAAACTTATAACTGATTCCATGCAATCGCACTGGCACTAAATGTTGAGTTCTTTTGGTTAAGCCCCCCCCCCCACTCCTCAAAAATCTAGTATTTCCCAAAGCACTCAATCTCAGTGAATTTTTTATTGAATATGTGTATGATTTTAGATAGTTTTCAGTAAAAATTTAAGCCTCTGATATTGAGCTTTTCAAGAGTTATCCTATCATTAAGGGTGAAAAAACCCGTCTCCGTCTGTCAAAGATTTTTTTGAAATTTTAATTAAACGGACCTCGAAGCGGTGTCAAAATGCAGAGAACACTTGCCACTACAAACTAGCAAAGTCAGTTTTTGAAAAGAATTAAAAAAACTAGGTTAAATTTTTAGAAAAATCGATTTTTTGTAAACAGCCTAATTGAAAAAATCTGAATTTGTTAGATTGTAGTGATGTGCTTTAGCCGCACTTTAAAACTTTCTCGAGGTTTTCAAAATTTTAAACAGCGGAGAAATCTTTGACTCACCAGCCGCTGAAAAAAAAAAACAGTTTCGAGAAAAACGCAAATAAGTTTCTCCTTTGCTCATCGCAGTTTTTTCTTTAAAACTGGTACCGGAAAAACTGAGAGCAATTTGTCAGAGGTTATCGACCATGTTGAATGGAATGAGCGCATGCAGAGACATGTGTGACTAGGGGTGTCAATTTACAGTTTATTTAATTTAAATTTAACTTCGTGAAAAGTTAATTTAATTTAAAATTAAATTCTATCAAGTTAAATTTAAAATAAATTAGAATTTTTCTGATACAAAAATTTAAATTTAAAATTTAATAAATTGTTTGGATGGATACACATCATTGCTACGAGAGAAATATGTGACTTTAACAGTAGTAAATACTAAATGAGAGGAGAACCTAGTGTTTTAGATTAATATTTATTCATAATAGTCAAAATTTCTCTACAGATTATGCAGGATCCGTCATCTTTCTTCTTCAGAATACTGGGATACTCATAAAAATATATTTAATAGCACAATTCATAGAAGAATGACTAGTTTTAACTTTAGAAAACAGGAAACATACTCAAATTTGACTTTAAATAGTAGCAATCAAGTCAAAAACTATATTTATCTGCTAGTTTTCAAAATTTAACTAATTTGAATTTCAAACAATTTAATTTATTTTAAATTCAAATTTTCAAAAATTTATTTCCCGATTTAATGAATTTTTTAAATTAAAATGTGACACCCCTATGTGTGACGTACTTTTTCCCACATGTAAGCGTTACTTCCAGGAAAAAAACTATCAAAAATCACTGGCTCATGAAAAATATCTTTGAATTTACCGGCATTTAATATGCATAAAAAAACTGGTCCTTTAAAGAAGATATTATCAAACAAAACATTTGATTTTTTCATACCGAGTAAGCAAAACGAAGTGAATGAATTATTCTAAGTTTATTGTATAAAAAAACAATGAAATTCGTATGTATGTGCTTAGTCACGACCGCCTGCCTCATAGACATTACCCTCCTCACTTTCATCTTCAACACTCTATATTGATTCATCTGTTATCAAATCATCGTCAGAATAATCACTAAGATAGCCATCAGGTATCATGTACAAAACATCATCATCTTCTTCGCCGGAACCTGTAGCAGTGGTAGTTACTTTTATTTTCGATGTTTGATGCTTCAGAGAAGTCGCTGTAAAACCCTCAAACCCATCGTAAACCATTAAATCATGCTGCATTGAGAAGTAGAGACTATGAGCTACCTAACTATGTATAAATGTCCAAATCGATAATTTTGTCGAAAATTTCAATTTTAGGAGCGGAGGACCCTTAAATTGCCAACAAAAAGAAGAAAAACCGACCAAATCCCCCCCCCCTCCCCGGTTTTATAAATCAAACAGCAGGTCAAAATGGTATCCGATATTAATCATATTTCATTTGTGAATCAGTCGAGTGAGTGATGGATAAGTAATACAAAATAGGCTTGTTCGAATCTCATCCCCAACATTACTACTCTTTCATACGAATTAATCAGGATGCATTTGTATTCAACCTCAGATACTATTCTCTGACGAGGTTTAGTACAAATACCATATTGCTTTTCAAGTTTTCCAGATTAACCCAAGTCAATTGTCACGATAGAACTTTGGACAACAGTCATTTACATTATCTACGCGGGATCCTAGGATGATGAAGAATTTCAGACTAGCCATACGGGAGGGCATTTTGAAACAAAAAGTGAGACTATTCGTGCCATCATGCCTAGAAAAAAGACTCATCCTTCCAGCCATCCTGGTATCACCTAGGCGTTATTCACTTTTGCTGTAAGGATATTGATATTTTAGATTTTATGGTCTTTCAAATGAATTATTCTAGATATTGTCCAGGCTAGTTAAATTTTGAAGCTAATTTTACTATTTTGAAATTAAATGAGGTCTATTTGATCGAACCAGTTTATCTTTCAGAACAAACGGCTCGCTGAATAAAATATCGACCACAGTATCTGTATCCAAACTGATTGGTTATCATTTATCACAAATCGTCACCCCCATATTCATCCCTAAATTATATCCCTATTTGTGGATAATAAAAAGAATATTATCCCTACTGATGAACAAATAGCGATTTTGATTTAGGGATTTTTCAATTTAGGGATTTTTGTTTTTTGAATGTAAGATATGTCGTATCCATCATGATTAAACATCATGTTCTACCTTGCTCAAAACGTTTTTACCATCAAAGCCAGGGGTTGCCACGAAAGTCACAGTACCAGAAAACACATTCTGGTGACCAGGTAGACATATATCAGGTAGAGGGCTACCAGTAGATAGACAAGATTAATTAGCTTGTGATAGAGAGTTATCAAATAGAGAGATACCAGTAGAGAGACAAGATTGAATCGCTTTCTAGGATTCTGGTGACCAGACAGAGAGATATTAGATAGAGAGAAACCATGAGTAGAGCAGCAGGTACTACGACTTAACTTTTTGGAACTTATTTAGATTTTTCAATAAATCCGTATGTGTTGTGGTGCAAATTCCACGCTTTTGAGGGTACAGTTGAGAGTGAACGTGAGTGTAAGGATGGTGATGGTGATGATGAGGGAGTGTTGGTATTGATGTGGCTGCAAGTGTTTGAAAATAGCATGAAAACGAATTAGTCCTGTTGAAAGAAAGAAATCCCGAAAAAATAAGTCCTGACAACTCGTAGATAGACATGATTGAGTCGCTTTCTTGAATTATGGTGACCAGAATCTGTTTTCTGGTACTGTGGTTTTTGTGGCACCACCTGGCTTTGATGGCAAAAAACGTTTTCAGCAAAGGTAGAACATGATGTTCACTCATGATGGTTACGACATATCTTACATTCAAAAAAGTTCATATTCGGTCACCAGCAGGGATAGTATTCTTTTTATTCTCCAGAAATAGGGATATGATTTAGGGATGAATCTGGGGATGACGATTTGTGGTAAATGATAGGCATTCACATTTAATATTTCCAGTACTTACTCTAAGCCAAAGTTGTTGGATCTGACGACGCACCACGTCAATGCCAATAAGAGGCCGATACTCTGTCGAGTTAAACTTTTGAAAACCCTGCGGTGGCGACCCGGCTGCTTTATCCAACTCTTCAATCCAATGATCAACTTGCGTCCGTTCCAGCTCAGGTAGCTTAGCGATGTATTCAACGTTTTGTTCAAATGAATGATCTGCCATCGAGTAGCCATCGAATATCATATTAACAAAGTATGTCTCTCCCTACTCTCTGCGTAAATTTTCGATCTTCTGGTTGGCGTCTGTACCGTTTTTCATTGACAAGTATGAGTCAAATTTTGTTTGAACAGTAATCATATGGTTTAAGTAGTCTGGACGCGGTGGAAGTGTAGTAGCGAATCCCTGCGGAGCTGTACACAACTCGCGAATACGCAGCGCACCAGTAGCATTCTGCAAAAGCTGACCAGCTTCTTTGAGTAACACTATTGAAAAACGTGGATTGCGTACGTAATTTTCAACAATGCCCTCGACGGCGGCTCGTACATCAGCCTGCGGATTGCCTGTGACAAGACCTGGTACGTCTACAATTTCAAAATCTGTATATTCAGCGCTTTCAATTTCGATTTCAAAACAATGACTACTGAAGCCACTTGCTACGTCCTTCGCAATACGTTCCATTTCGATTTTCAGATGATCTACCAACTTTTCCGGATGAGTAACACCTGGCGGTTTAGTAACACGTTTCTCGCCTCCAGCAAGGGTGCTGTTGTGAACCAGACGATAGGAAACAGGGCACCGAGTCGCTATGTCATGGGCAGTGAATGAGCATGGAAACCGAAGAAAGTTCTGGACAAGCATAGATTTTCCCGCAGATGTTTCACCAACTACTACTAATTGTGGAACTTCAAGCTCATCTTCGAGGTGATATTCACTGGCAATCCTTCGCAGTTCAGTGTAAGCCTGAAATGCTGCAGGATCGAACACAGTTCCAGTCGAATCCATTTCAAATTTGATAATTAGATAATATGTATTTTCTCTTTCTGAAAGTATGTGAGAAATTCAAGAAATGTTTCATAATAATTGAACCGATGCGCCAAAACAGATGAACCTCTCAGTATTCTTTTTTTTCATTCTTGCGGCTAGTTTTATGCAATTTGAACTGAAGTATTTTCAGAATATGTAACGTTTCATTTTTTACAAGGCCATATACAATGACAATGGGATGTTATATGAGTAAAAGTAAAAAAATTACTGTATTAGTAGTACTATGAACGTGCATCATCAGAAGTTCAAAAGTACTTCTCAGTGTGCTAGAATAAATCATATACTCTGTATTTCATCAAGGCTTCTGTTGATTTTTAAAGCTACGGACTAAATCTATCCCAATTGATTATGTGTTTTATTCTCTGAAAACCTATCAGAGTCCGTTATCATAATGAAAAAGCAAGTAAACAAGCTCTCATCATAATACTGTCCATAAAGATCCTCCGCACGTTTTGCAAATCAAATCTCCTGCTCTTACATTTATCTGTTCTTCTATCGCACTGGCAGCATGAGGTGAGTCAAAAGTAGCGGGGTGTGGGTGTGAGTGTGGATTTGCATGTATAGTGTGCATGTGGATGAGCGTTTGGATAGAATAACACCCACATCTATCTTATCAAGCATATCAGAGTAGCTATGAAGTTTTTGTAACAAGCGTAAACAAATAAGGCAAATAACCAACTGAAATCAAAATGTTGTTTTCTTGTTTCATTTATTACTAGACGTTATTTATTTATCTTTTGAAACTTGACTAATCACTGTCTACATTTGTAATTAAACTTAGTATTATCGTTATGATCATGTGGATTCTGCCATCCGTTGATCGTGTTATGTCCCCTAGACTGAAAGGCTAGGGTCTCGAAACGGAAATTCACCTGTGTCTGTCTGTGTCTGTCCGTAACGCTTCGTACAAATGACCATACTCACAGTGCAAAGTACCACAGTCATACTACAAATGACTACAGTCATAGTACTAAGTACCATGGTGATTGTACAAAGTACCACAATCATCGTACAAAGTACCATGGTCATATTACAAAGTACCACAGTCATAGTACTAAGTACCATGGTGATAGTACAAACGACTATACCCATAGTATAAAGTACGACAGTCATTGTACAAATGACCATAGCCATAGTACAAAGTACCATAGTCATGGTACAACTGAGTATAGTCATAGTACAATGTACCACTGTCGTGGCATACATGATGATAGTTATCGTATTTTGAAACATGAAGGTGGTCATTTGGATACGGTAACTGTGATACATAGGACTACGAATAGGGCCGCTTGTGTCATGACTACAGTGGTTTGTATCATGGGTATGGGTTTTGTGCTACATTTCTTGTAAGAATATCCATATTAAAAGAAGAACATCTCACATTGATGATATAGGTGACTATTAAAAGTTGAAACCGCCAAAGTCTTGGTATAATTGGTAGTATTAGTCAGCACCTACTAAGATTTATCTTTGTGGGATAAATTTGGAGTTTTTGGATAAGTCCATAAGTAGGGGTGTCACATTTAAATTTAAAACAATTTATTAAATCGGGAAATAAATTTTCAAAAATTTAAATTTAAAATAAATTAAATTTTTTTTAAATGAAAAGTTAAATTTAAAATAAATT
>OENM01002305.1:0-10442 GCA_900239745.1 Rotaria magnacalcarata
TTTTGATACATGTCTGAGCTGCTATTTTAATGCTGCAGCTTTTGTTGTATAGTGACTTGAAGAAGAGAGGAGCTTTGGTTTGTTGAGTTTCTATTACATCATGTATTGCTAATAATGAATTTATCATATTACCTGTGCCTCATGTAGCACTGTAAATGCTACGCATTTTCAGCGTGAGGATGAATTATCATACATTTCAGAATTTCAATTATCGATACAAATTTTACAAGAAACTCGTAGAATCTATAATATTTCATTCGCTCTTTTTAAAATGTGACACAGACGGCAAACAAACTTTCGATTATCGTTTAAGTAAATGTAGGGGCTTGATTAGAGTAAAACGACTTTTATGAAAATTATGCAAACTCGTTATATCGGGTAATAGATTCAGATACACATCAAACTGAAACCGTCAACATTAATAAAAGTGCTTTACATTTCTATTGTTAAGGATTCACGTTATTAATGTTTCTTAGATGTAAATAACGGAAAACGTTGTGAAAAAATTTCGCGATTCAAAAATAAATGAACTTATAGATAAAAACTAAACCTTCGCATTCAGATTTCGGTGGTGACGGTGATTCACCCGTATGGCTTACACCTATAACTTGAAAGGACTAATATCTTGGAAGAAAAAGGCACTGGTGAAGATCAGTTGCGATTTGTTGTAGAAAACAGTCTTGCCATCTGAAGATGGAAAAAAACCATTTTCGTTATATTTCACTTGTATTAGTAGTGACTATTCTGTTACAAACTTGATATCGAGTTAGCATTACTATTTTATTACCAGTTGCTTTTTTATACTAAAGACGCCGTCGTCAAATTTACCACTGTAGTTAAGACGCTTGCTAGAAAACTGGTTAAACTTTCGAATCAATCATGTAGAAGCTACAGCAGCAACGAGTCACTGAGCCGAGTGAGATGCTTTTTACACGGGAAAAACCTCAAGTTAATCTGAATATTCATATCTTTGCCAGGAACGAGTTTAGAGCAGCTCGTAACCAATGCCAATTTTCAGAAGCAGATATTTCCCTAGCTTTTCTCCAAATCTTCAAAATAAATCTGCTTTTTATTTCGCTCGGTAAGTTCGGCCACACAATCCAGCAGTTCGTCTCCGCTTTGATTCCAATCGAGATTAAGTGTGGTGAGTGTCTGTGATAAAAAGTAGAGATGGTTAAATGAGATAGATGAATAGAGAATGAGGGGAAGAAATTAAATTTTTAATGGTCTTAAGTCTGGTTAAGAAAAAAACATTTTTCCTCCATTCAGCGAGTCGATTCGACCAGATAATCTGGGCCTTCTGTTGACCAATAAGATGATTGATTATTGAGAGTAGCTAGTAAGTAACAAGGAAGAAAATGCTTTGTGTTGCGAGATGTAGAAGTAACAGGACATATAGGGGTGGATATTTACCGATTTGAGCTTTTAGAGTTTGATTACGGTGAATTTTTTTGTATATTATCATTGATATTGATGATATATTTGGTTATGTTTTTGTAGGGTGCGTAAAGAAATAGTCTTGTCTAGTATTTGTTGGGTGTTGGTGTCAGNCGTCGTACCCGCTCGGTTAAATGCGTGTCTTATCTCGTAACTGTTCGAATAATCTGGGTGATTACTAGACATCGGTGTGACCAATAATTTTTGTTCACGGAAATTCTATGAATTGTATTGGTGCGATATCTTTTTACCGTACATGTGAATACAGAGCATATAGAAAAATTAATGGAATGCTTCATGAAAATCTTTTGCATTGGTAGAAATATACTGATCACTTTTTGTATAATAGAAGAAGAAAGAAAGCTTATGAGCGTAACGAAAACAAAAAAATATATCGCATGCTAAGCTGGAATGGAAATATTAAGTACAAATAATTACAAACACCTGCTTTTGTTTATCTTATTCAACTACATGTTGGAAAAATTAGTTTCTAATATTTCAAAAAAGTTTTAAATTTAATTCGTAATTTTTTCTCAGTTATTTATTCAGTTTGAAAAAGATATTCCAAAGGATAGATATGGATTTCGTTAGTTTATTTGAGCTTGCATTAAGATTAGTCGTATGTTTTAAGATTTATAAGTATCAACATGATCGTTTTTTAATTCTGAATTCGTCACTTGAGATATAATTACATGTGTGCTATAACTTAAGAAATGAAAAGGTCATGTTGATATTTATAAATCTCAGAAATGTGAACTAGTTTTGATGCAAAATCAAATAAACTAACAAAAAAGGCATCTATTGTTTGGAATATTTTTTTAAAGCGAATTGATAGCTGAAAATAAAATGAGAATTAAATTTTAAAGTTTTTTGAAATACCAGAAACTAATTTGGTCAGCGCATTGCCACATAACTTATAAGCATTGCAAATTTTTCTAATTAAAAGCTTTTTAACTTATAAATACTTTTCTTGAGTGTGAATTCATACGCTTTGTACTGATTATATTCACTTATTTGTTTTATTTTTAAAAGTAAAAATAAATGTTGATACATGATAAAAGGATAATTAGTGTCATATGAAAGAGCTGTCAAATTCCTATGCAACACATTTTTCGTGACCAGCCGTGACTCACGGCGGTCACGCCGATGTCTAGTGATTACTCTATGTAAGTAGACAATGGAAAGATACATTTTGAATATCATACAGTTCAATTAATAGTGTAATTTTTGTAGAGAACTGAATGGAGAAAATATTGTGTTTACGATCTCTATAATTTTTTTTAAATAATCGGAAAGCGAGTGTTTGACTTGGACCTCTTTCATATCATACGAAGAGAGCGAATCAAAGCAGTATTGGTCATGCTAAAAGTATATTGAATTCAATAGAGAAGATTATATTCTGTTTGCTTGCTTGATTACAAACCAATAAAAAATAAATAGGAACCATTCAGGTATATTTAAATCTACTTTAACAAGTTCGAGTCAGCTAAAGATCTCATTGAGATTAAACAAGATAAAATAAAATACAAAACTATAGCGGAGAAACACAAAATAAAAAGGAAGAAATCGTAGTTCCAACCGTGTCAATATACAGTGGATATCAAGTATGTTGTTCCTCCAGCGTTACGTAAAACTTCTCATGTAAGGGTACGAGTAATGATCTTCTGCAATTCCAAACTCAAGAAAATGATACTCACGTCGATATAGTCTTTTTGCTAGGATGCAATGACATACAAATGAAAATTTCAGCATAATACTACTTACTTTATTTTTTCGCAATGGCTTCGCCAAAATCTCTATGTCTTGACCAGTCAACTTCTTGAACCCTAAGTTCAATTCTGTCTCGTCGTCTAAACCAGAAGCAAGATGTTCAATTTTGACGTTTCGATATCTGCGGTGCATGTTGGCGTTGAGATCCTAAAAAAAGAACATCAGTTTCTTAGTCAAGTCTATTCATCGTAAGGAATATTACATGAAGTGCAGTTTTTCTCAGTTGATAGTACATCGAAAATGGTTCGATCTACCATATCTGCAAGCAGCCACGTGACTGTCTGACTGTAAAATTATCATATATTTCTGCTGCTGCGAAGGGATACAAATGACACTCATTCAATCATTGATATTGCGCTATAAATGACTATAATCGACAGAAAAATAGTCAATCATTAGAACTTCTTTTCTTAATGTCAAAATATCATGCGGATATACTAGATGTAAGTCTTAAACAAGTAAAAGAAGAAAATGTAAGAATATGAATCGAATAACAAACATCTAATAGTAATAGGATATGAAATATATGATCATATAAAAAGAAATTCAATAAAGAAATATTTCTAAACTGTTGTTTCAAATTGGTTACAAACAAAACAGCTCAATACAACGTGACTCAAAAATATCCATGTTGACGAATATGCAATGAAAAGGGAAGTGGACAAGAACGGTTCTATCGGGTCCGCCATAATGAATGCCGGTCTCATTACAGATTGGATATCTCCCCAACCATACAAGATACAGAGTCGGTTTTTTTTCATTCGATAGAGGCTGAAATTCTCTACAGAACGATAAAAGATTCAAATAGATCTCTGTAAAATTTTCCACNGAAGATCTTTGATGATTTGAACGGAACAATGGGGGTGCATACAATCGAACGGTGGTGCAAATTGTTTCGTGAAACTGGTTCAGTCGATCTGAAAAGATCGTCTGGTCGTTCACGAAGGATTTGCACAAAGGCAGTCATTCAAAAGGTAAAGAGAAAAATGAACAGAAAGATACCGCTATCAGCGGCAAAACTGGCGGTTGAGATGAATCTTTCCGAAACTACTGTTTGGAGAGTACTCAAAGATGACCTGAAACTCAAACAGTATAAATGGCAGTTCAGTCGTCGCTCACTGATCAGCACAAGGAGAACCGAAAAGATTCGCAAACTGGATACAAACCAATTTTCTAAAGGAGGATACGATGAAAATTCTGATCTCCGATGAAAAGATGTTCGACATAGACGGGGTCTACAATTCTCAAATGAAAGAATTTGGGCTACTAATCGTGCGGAAGCTGATGCGAAAGGTGGCATCAAGCGAAAGTACCCACAAAAAGTAATGATCTGACTTGCGGTCTCTTCCCAAGGGGTTTCTCATTTGGTCATTTTCGAGGGCGGTACAGTTGATCATGATCGTTACATAAACAAAGTGCTTCCGGTTGCTCTTCAATATGCAAACAAGGTCTTCGGGAACCATTGGGTGTTTCAACAAGACGGTGCTAAGCCCATACCCATGCAAAAAACGCAACAATGGTGTGTAAAAACTTTTCCTGCATTTATAGACAAATACCGATGGTCTGCCAACAGCCCGGATTTGAATCCGCTAGACTACTCAATATTGGACGAGTTTGCGTCTCACATTAACTGGAAGAAAATCACATCGAAAAAGACACTAATTAATGAACTAAAGCGGGCGGTTCATAGAATACACTCAGATGGTGTGGGTGTGGGTGTATGATCTTCTATTTCCTCATATCCACAGCCACACACCCTCGACAACGTTAACTGTAACTATGAAATATCCTTTGTAAATATCGACAGATAAGTATCGTTACAAGGAACGAAATGTGAAGAAGAAAATCTCTGAAATTCTATGAATCACTACTTGTAAATGAAAATGAAGCTACCTATAACGAAAACATGAATTAAATAGAAAAGAAACTTGCCTCGGGACAAGATTTCTTGCTTCTACTTCTTATTATTAAGAAAAGAAAAATTAATTTAAAGTCAATTCTTTCAAAAATCTATACAAAATTGGAGTGTGGGTGTCGGTATGCATGTATAGAAAAAGGACACATACTCACACCCACACCACACCCACATACCCGCACCCTCGTTTTTCCTTCTTGAGGGTGTGCGTAAGAAAAACATAGAATATCTTACGTCAGAATTCGAGCATTTCCGGTAGAAATTCGGCCATGTAATTCCTTATTATTGTAGCTTCAAAGCAAGAACATCAGCAGTAACGAGTTTTCTTTTCATCAGAGTTCATATTTATACGCCCTCCAGATATTTCAATAATCAAAATATCCATATTAACAACGTGGACACGGTGAAGTATATTGAATATAAGCTCATTTTTCTTCGCTACAACTCACAATCCCGCATGCAAAGTTCATATTCTACATAAATCTCATTAAAAAGCTCTTAGCGAGTTTCTATTAATATTTCTACAAACATTTACAAAACAACTTGCCACACAAATGAATTTGATAAAGAAAGCACATCCTTCTACTCTACAATATTCATAGCAAAAACGTTTTTTTTCGTCTCGCTAATAACTAGTAAAAAACATCGAAAGAAAAAATATAGAAGAGGAAAAATGACTAATAAATGCTGTAGTGTTAAAATTCCACAAGAGATCAAATATAAATGAAGTGGAAAAACTTGATAATATGTAATTTTTCACTTTTAGAATCTATAAAAGATAGACCGTTTAAGTACTCTACAGCATTCATAACGCCACTATCATATCGTTCAGTAAAATTATCTTTATGTGAATTTATAAATGAAATAGTTGAATATGATGACGATTGAACAGCTGCAGTTATAAAACAGTTCTTTGTCTAACGCTATTAGCTAGTTTATACCAGATATTATTCATCACCATTGTCATTGACTTTATTTTTCTGTATTTTCCCAGTACACCGTAAAAATGATCAATATAATTTCAATTTCTTATTATGTGTTCGACTAATGAAAGATATTATTTGAGGGTTTCATTTAGACTTTATCGATAAATACATCGTTTCTTCATTCTCGTTCTAGATTTCATTTCGAAGAACAAATATAAGGTGAGTTGAATTTGAATAGAATGAAAAGAAATAATATGACCGTCTCGTTCTAGGTTCTTTCGATGATGCGAATCCATCGTGACTTTATGCGTTAGAGCGTGTTGGTTACAAGGATCGGCGACGGATGCCCGGGAATTATTTATTATAATGTTGAAGTCTGCATTTCTGCTGATGAGCAGATGCTGAAAGAATGGAAAGGATTTTAATGATCAGTTTGGCTATGGAGATTTCACCTGAATTTTCTCAATGTTGATTCGGTTAGCCAAACAGGCGTTCTAATTATAGCGGACAGTGCGAGTCCTTTGCTTCTTGTGGATTCTGATGGATCGTGGCCACTCCTTTTGGATCCTAGTGACTCATGATATCTCTGGTTGGCTTCTACGGGATATCGAATGGGTGAAGTGTAGGTGTTTAGTATAAGTGGATATGGGTTGAGCTTCTTTTCAGTCACCCACATCCACACCCTCAAGATCTCGAAAGATTTATTTTAACGTATACTTTTGAATCATTACTCTCATCCATTTGGAAATGTATTCCCTCTCTCGTTCTCTTATCGATTAATTGTCTATTGACTGAACTCGATGAACCAATTACTTTTCTTTCCTTTCCTCTTCCCAGGTTGAACATTACGACGACCTGATACGATCGTAAACGGCCGTAAACGACCGTAAATGGCAACGTATACTACCGTTTTGTAACGTTTCCGACCGTAAAGCGCCGTAATTTGACGTTTTGGCATGCACCGTATTACGGCCGTCATTTGCCCTGTCGTAAACGGTTACTAACGGCCGTAATGTGGTCGGATATTTCAGTATCCGACCGTATCTGATCGTTTATGGCACGATGCAAAACGACCGTAATACGGTGCATACCAAACGGTCGTAAATTATGGCTAAACGGCCGTGTACGACACAAGTTGATCGACCTGGGTTATTCTATCGACCAATACAGTGGGAGTGTTGTTGATCTGGAGAAGAATCTTTCTTTCGTTTTCCAACTTCATTTTCATAAAACTAGTGTCTTATTTTCTCTTTAAACTAAAAAAACTAAAAAAGTCTCATTTATTCCTTACTACATATATTTCATATTTATTAATTTTTTTGCACACTTACAAACTCAATTTTTTTCTTATTTATTTATTTAATTCTTATTCTAAACAGCTAAATTTTCTTATTCATTTATTTATTTATTCTTCTATTTACTTATTTCTTATTCTTAAAAGCTTATTTTTGTTTCATTCATTTACCTATTTACTTATTCATATTTTATTTATTTTCTTATTTATTTTCTGCTTACTCTTAAAAACTTAAACTTAAATTTATTTATTCAACTAGTTATTCATATCTTATTCGTAGAAGCGCATCTATTCAATTCAATTATTTATTCGCATCGTATTCTTAAAAGCTCATTTATTCATATTTATTTACTTCTTAAATATATTCATAGTAGATAATTATTTTTTCGTTTGTTTTTGTTTAGAAAAAAATAATAAAAAACTGAAAAAAATTCACAGTATTAAAAACAACAACAAAAGCAATAATAAAACAAGATAATAAAAAAACATACGCTATTTAACCATTTATTTATATATTTATTAGTTCTTCTATTTTTTACATTACACATATTGTTAATTCGACCATTTGTTTATTTCACACCCATACCCTCCACCTGATGCAACTATAATCGATCAATTACTTGAAACGCGACAATTTGTGATTGATGTTAATTTATCATTTTTTCAATGATTGATTTATACACGTAAACAATTCGATGAAAATGAATACGAAGTTCTTTGCTATGTTTATACACATATTGTTCAAGAACGTATTGTAAGAAAATCTTTAAATTCAGAATTTTTATCGACAGACCTGTTAATAAACATCGGAATGGAAACGGTATAATCAAAGTATATATAAAGCGACTATCGAAAACTTTTATATGCATTTCCTATTCTCCTGACTAGTTGTGCTAAATAAAAAATTGATGTTATCATTTCTATTTCATTTAGTTCGGGCGACAATACTTACTTAATATCTTCTTNTAATTCTACTGTTACATCAAATATATCTTGGTCTTTTCCACAATCATATTCTAGAAATAATTACCCTTTGAATTCAAAAAATAATTAAATGTAATTTGTCCGAGTGATATATTCAATTATTTATTTAGTAATCGCTATTGTTTTTCTTGATGCTTTTATTGTCGAATAATTTTCAATAAAAGAATATTCGATGATACCATGAGAAAACAGTTGTGCTTTTTAGTTCAATCAGAAATTACCATAAAGTAAATATTTTGCGAGTTTAGCTAGGTACTAGAACAGAGTGGAATAGGATAGGAATAGTTTTTTCCTGATGCTGTTTCTGTGAACAGGACAGGGCAGTGAGAAGAAATCATTCTGTGGGCACTTACGGTTTTTACTCAATTTATTTATATGTTTCTAGATAACAATGTCAGATATGACTAAAGATACCGATGAAGTGAATCTTGCTATTCATCCAAGTATTCGTACCATTAACATAATTACTGATTCAGATGTTAATGAAGTTAATGTTGCTGGTAATCACTTATCCATGATGTTGTTGTTGTTAACTCTTGTGCAAGTGTAGATACGCAACGAACAATTCGTCATGTTTAACCTCGACTATGGTCTAAAAAGAATGCATTTGTTGTGATTTTGATTATCAAGATTATTGAAATCGTAAGTACTATCTTTTAACATCTAACGGCCGATTGTAGAGTATTTGTGGAACATAGATTTTCATTTCTCGATCATGGCCCCATAAAAAAGATTTAAATGACGACATCACGTCTTGTCATGTGACTTTTAGAGGATCACTCATGGATCATTATTACTCGCGTAGAACAGTCTTTTCTTGCGATTTCTCCATGATCCATGTAAAAGAAATTAGATCGATAAAAATTTTAAAATCAAATAAAATCATGTAGCTTTAATCAATTATAATCAAGGATAACCCAAAAAGATACTGTTTAATCAATTTTTCCTATTATTTTTCGATCATAATCGATTAAAAATTATATAAAAATAATGGTCTTAATCTCCAGTAATAACTTTTCTGTTTTATTTACAATTTAGATATCGAATTTTTTATTATTAATATTCATTGGTACGGAAAATACCAATAAATTGATTGAATATGATTTATTTTCGGGAGGAAACACGAGTACAACATGTTTGCCAATTAATTCGATGAAGAAACTTGGACAATTACACCGGAGAGGTGCATGGTCGTTGTGAATTATCATGATATATGGAATAAGATCAATTTGTCTTTGATACAATTGGATGAAGATTAAAACAATCTATCAACATTTATTTGATAAAGTATGTATATTGGCAAAGGTTTCCATGTAATGATCTAAGAAAGGACTGCGTAAATATTTAAAACTTTAACGAGTTTAGATATAAATGATTGAAGATTATAATTTGATTCCTAATTTTATCGCTTTGTAAATCTTGAGGGTGCGGGTGTTGGTGTGAGTATCCTCACCGACTCCACTCATCCACACCCACATACCCTGAGGTAGAAGTGTCACAAAGTCAATATAAACTTGATTGCTACGGCAGAAGTTTATGAGAAAGGCTGCTAATCGATGTATCTAAACAACATGTGACCATTGGATAACAGAACCCATCTGCGGTAAACTGCTCCGGGAATGCAGACGTGATGCATCTCATACAACTATATGTAGCCAGTAAAAGATCAATAGAAATTGCTTTGTTATGTGTGTGGAAGGAATAGAGGACCGGAAAGTAAATAACTTAGTTGCTTCATGCAACATACATAATCATCTAGTCTGCAATGTGCTAGTGGCATGAATACCAACGTATTCATGTCATAAAATCACTAGTACATTAATTCGAGACAACAACTAGCTTCCGAAAACGGGAACACATGCATCCTATCCTCGCATACGAGTTGCACGTCAACCAAATTTCACAGTCCTTCAAAACAAAAGATAAATTTAGGCTATTCGGAATTTTCGGAACCGACAAGCAATCACTCCACAATGAAAATTAAGGATTCCCATCACGAATATCAAGAGGTTCATAGGAAAAAATTGATTGTACATAGAACGGGTATATCCTGAGCATTCGTACTAGTACAACACTGAATTTATTGTGAACGAAGCAGTTGTGCAGCTTTATTTTG
>OENM01002306.1:0-18960 GCA_900239745.1 Rotaria magnacalcarata
AAAATATGATGTTCTTTTGCTAAAATTCTTTCAGAAAAATAGTTTTGGTACGGCTCATGAAAGCGTGTATGATAGTTGATGCTTTATGAACTCTATAGTCTCTAGCATATTGTGGTAAAACAAAATCTATATTAAAATAGATCGATTCGCACAAAAACGTCAAGTTTTTCGAAACAGAACAACTCACAGCGCGATATGTTCCTGTTGGTGTTAAATAATTTGAAATGATGAAAAGAGAAAAGTGAATATATTAGAAATAATCCCACTGAATTTATCAATATTGATAATAGTGCGTTAGGAACGGAAACTAAAGAATTTCTCAAACGTTGCTAAAACCCCTAGCTTAACTAATATTGGTTTTGAGCTAGATGCACAAATTTCTGCCAGCGATTTTTTATCTTTACTATTTTACACATTAATATCGAAGATATCAACGTTGATAGAATTAACACATTGAAGCGACCTAGACACAAACTTACTTTTACACTCTATTAAAAAGAATTAATGCTTTTACGACCTGAATCAACACTCATGCCGACTGATACCAATATGAATTTGTGTCATATGCTAACGACTCGAGTCCGCAGTTGTGTCGAATATCTCATTGTGTCCACTTTTATTTTTATTTCAAAAATAAAACTCGAATTCTTCGTCTGCTGTCGTGTAGAAATACTCACTACCAAAGAGCTGATATAATATAATAGAATGAAAGAAATCATTGCTGAATATTATGATCAATAGTCTAAGAGAGTAATTGCTCCTAAATGTGCTTCTACTAATATATTAAGAGAGTCTATATAGACCGTGAAAATGGAAAATACGCTGAAGCGCAAGAAAGACAATGTAATAAGGTTACAAGTAGCATCCATTTTATTTTTCCACTTATGCTTTCCATTAGAATTTAAAAAAAAAATGATTACTGAGATAATTAGTAGCATATTAGAACCGGCAAATGTTGATATAAATTTTAAAAAAAGAAGACAGAAGTTAGAGTTCTTTGGGGTAATTCGGATCAAAATTTTGAAAATTCATTTTGTTTTTGTTCCTTCTCAGTCATCTTTTATTGTGCAATGGTGATTTTGTTTTCAACACTACTAGTTCAAAGTGTCCTCTGTCGAATCACGAAAGAATCATAGAAAAATACTATACCAGTAAAGAGTATCAGTCAAAATGATAAAAGTAGTGTGGAGCTGATCCGAGTTACCCCACATGGGGTAATTCAGACAAAAAAGTTTACGTTTCTCATGTACCCCGTCTGTCTTTCATTGAGCATCCCAACTGAAGAAAATGTTCTGGAGAAAATACGTTGGGTAGGTCGGATGTAGAAATGTTCAGGCTACTAAATGGTATGAAGACATCAACTGGAAAATACTGGACACTATCTGAAATATTGGGAAAACTAGCACATACATGTAGATGTTTTATTTTTTTGATACATATTCAGCATTTAACGGTCAAAAAGAAAATGTTACTCGAAGAAAAACTAATATGATACTCCGAATCAACATGCAAAACCGAGTGCATTCACATATATTTCAAGTGCTTTTTTGAACTTTTCTTTTCATCCAAAAATTTAGTTCTCGTACACTCGAGGGTTCAAGGAAAAATCGAATGTGATTAAAATTTATTCTAAATCGTAAATATAACATGTTGAAGGTTTATAATATCATAGTGACGCAAAATTCACGTTAGTATACCTTACAATAGCTGACTGAAGTTTTTTTTATAGAATCCTGGGAGGTACCAGGACTGAATTTTTCGATGAGAAAATACAGTTCTATAAAAACATTTAAAAAATACGTAAATTCACTCAGTTTTCCATGCTGATTTGGAATATCGTATTAGTTTTCCACTAACTAATTGTTTGTTGACCGTAGAATGCTGAATATGTATCAAAAAAATAAAAAATCTACATGTATGTGCTAGTTTTCCCAATATTTCAGATAGTGTCCAGTATTTTCCAGTTGGTGTCTTCCAGCAGTGGACAATGGGTCCAATCGATGGGGAAATTGTTCCAGTTTACGCTGAAATGGATCAACCCACACAAAATTATATATGTCAAGGAGAAATGAAAAAACAAAAATATACTGGAATGTATAGATGTTTTTCATTCGCTAATCTTTAATATATATCAATTCAAGGAGAAATCGTTCATTTATAAAGAGAAATGGTTCAAACAAGAAGAAATGAAAAAACAAATATATACTGGAATGTATAGATGTTTGTCATTCGCTAATCTTTAATATATATCAATTCAAGGAGAAATCGTTCAGAGAAATACTTCAAGAAGGAGAAGTGGTTAAAACCAATATGTGCATAAATGCATGAATGTCTCAAATTTGGTAGTCTTTAATATATATATATTAATTCAAGAAGAAATTCATCATTTATAAAGGAAAATACTACAAAAAGGAGAAATTAAAAAAACGAAAATGTACTAGAATGCATAAATGTTTCTCATTAGCTAGACTTTAGTATATATCAATTCAAGGAGAAATCGTTCATGTATAAAGAGAAATGGTTCAACAAGAAAAAAGAAAAAATATATAGCATCAGTTTTTAGCAATAGTTCCAGTGTTTGAAGTTCATGTGAATGTGTTGTTTCCAATGTTTATTTCTCTCGAATAGGCATATTGAAAATTGTTTGTTTAGTGGTGGTCGAAGTTTTTGATTAGAGGTTGTCGATTATCAAGCTGATGTTGTAATCATATTTTATTATTTTGATACAATAATTTCTTAAGCACCATAATTCAACTTTGAGGAATATACTTTTTTCTTAGATTTAGCTTACCAATCAGTAAAACATGAATCCTATGGAACGATTTCGTTACAATTTTAAAGTTGCCTGCAAACTCAAAATACAGCCTGAAACGTGGTTTTCTGCTCCTGTCGCGGCATATTGCAGACATTTGGCTTCTTATTATCAAGTAGATAGCCATGCTATTACTCTAGCTGTTATTAATGGTGTTTCAAGCACTTGTCGATCAACTTATGTGAATCGCACTTCCCATTTTCTTGTTCCATGCAATTTGTTTAATCTTGTGATTGCCCGTTCTGGTATATATAAATGTTATTTTTTTGTTTTACAGAACTTTATGTACTACTTCAAAATACCTGCCCTGTTCACGTTTTGAGATTGCTTACACTTCACGTCGTACTGAAAAAATATTGAATAGTATTTTGCTATTTTGAGCCAGATCATTAACGGTAACAACTTAATAATATAATGTATTGATAGTTTAAACTTCACTCGTCTAATCTATCAGACTCGAAAACAATTTGGTATAGGTAAAGTCATAACTAGAATAAGCCTCAAACCATAGGTTCATTCATATTTATTTTTGTTAAAGTTATCATAGTTAAATAAGATTGAAATTTAATAGAATATTCGAAAGTCTACAACTTCTTCGATTAAGATATAGTAGAAATGACGTTGAGGATCGCTTTCAATATGAATATACGATCTAGTTACACCTCTTTTTTTCCAAAAAGTATTTGTTTTTTGTTAATAGCGGTATGATTTCGCACAAGTTTAAAGTTAACGAGACATTCCTAGCACTGGAACTATCAATGACTACTTTTTTATGAAAAGATTTCTTTATGCTTAAATTCCATTTGTTTCTAAACTGTCTATGAAGAAAAAAATACAAAACTAAGACAGGAATGATTGATCAATTGTTCTGTTGCAAAGAAGCTACTAGTCAATGCTACTGAAATTGTTTGAAAAAACGAACAGTAGATAGCGAAAATGCATATTCCGAACAGTTCAATGTTTTGAGATCTGAACACCTGTCATTATCATATTCAATGTAGGCTTTAGTATCATTTAAAATCTCTTCAAATCATATTGGAACTACGCAGTAAATCCATCATTGTGTTTATCGATGGAGCTTTAGTATCGCTTGATAGCTTTTAAAATAAATGATGAAAAAGTATAGTTTGAAGCGAATTCACCATAGCCTAGATTTGTTGCAGAAATGGTGTGTCGTTCGTGCTTTGGAATCGGCATATGCCATTTGACATATTCCCATAGAAAAAATATTATAAATAGCTTTTTGTTACATTTTTACCGAACATTAGATGGGAGTTTGAAATAACTTTAAATGAAGCCATAATTTGTGACAATATATATTGAAATGTGTTTCTTTTGATGATAGGTCTTGCTAGGTTTAAAAATTTCTAGGTGAAATCTAGTGCATATAGCGGTGTTAGATAAAGCTATCCACCTGTAGATTGTAGAATAAATTCAATTTTTTGGTTTCACTTAAAATTAATGCCTTTCGTAAGAAATGATAGATGCGAAAGAACACAGCTGTGATGCGATAGTGGCTGATTGGATTCTCAACAAACTTGTGACTTGGCTTCAATGCCGTATTTTAAAGATAAAGTCTATAGTAATTCTCAAAAGCTTTAAAATTTTTGCGATAGAATCTAATTTTTTTAAACGTTGATTATTAAAAACAATTTTTATGGAAAAGCAACTATAGTGATCCATCACAATCTGCTTCTGATACTTCCAAAGAAAGTACTTTAGCGTAGATTTGCCTTATACGCCAAAATTTTATCAAAAATATATCATCAAGAGTGGAATTCTGCCAGGAAAATTTTTTTTGTTGCTTTTGTAGGTTATAGCAAGTCTAGTATTTTAGATCTTGCAGAAACGATGGCTGAAGCTGCAGTACCATATTTTCGAGAATGCATTGTAGAAGAACCATCAAGAGAAAAAACAAGTGAAGCAATGCTTTCCGACGAATGTGATTCCTGTATCACAACAGCAAGCAATCTAGTAAACTATCATAAGGTGAAGGGCACACCTGACAAAGTGGTTTTCAATGATGGAACAGCAGCAGGTGTTTTAAGTCATTTGAAGGGTTGTACACGCACAATGCATTTACATGAAGCAGATGTAACATTGAAATCCTTGGGATTGGTGTTACCTTCTCCAATTGATATAACACCAACTAGAGTCGATCCTTTTCGTTCAACTCTAATGACTTTACACGAAAAACCAAGCAGCTTTACACGAATATTAAAAAATGAGAGAATTCGAGTGGCCGGGTCAAAGCTTAATATTTTTGTACGTACCTAGAGTTAATTCGTAATAAATGTTCTTAATGTAAACTTTTTTAGGGTGCTTCTACAGGTGAATTATTAGCAGCTGAGTTAGCCAGACAAGCAGCATGCATGGCAGCTGATGCATTATTTGAACGATTCATTCTTTGGCCGATAGACGGCGAACCAATTCCAAATGAAGATTGTATCAAATCTATTGACGTGACACAGTTTCCTACTTTGGAACAATTTGCAGTATTGTCCGGATTCTTCCATGATCTATATTTGGATTTGGAACAAGAAGGAAAAGATATTTTAGCTGAACAAGCATTTAGTTTTCGAGTTGCTGGTATGTTTAACAATTATAACTCATGAACTTTGATATATATCATGAACTAAGACATAAGAAAAATATGGTTAGGGATGCAGTAGTGATTATTACCAGTTTTATAGATAATTATTCAATCAGTGAGTGGTCAGTCGGTTACAGGTTGCTAGTGGTTAGTGATATAGCAATGCAAGGAGAGTATTTTTGGTATTTTTAGAAGAACACAACGATACCTGCAAAAATTAGCGTTACGAAGATCCGGCTACGTTACGAAGCAATGGGAGACCTGAAAATATAGGTTATGATTATTATCGCTCCACATTAGATACTTGTTGAAACCTCTGATATTCCATAAAGTTTGATCGAAGGTTTTCGAGATCGAGGAATCAAATGGAAGCACTAGATTTGTGTAATTTTGATGTTGGATTTTTTAAAACCTAAGTGTGGTTTTTGTTGAAACCTATGATATTCCATAAAAATTTGTCCCAAGATTTTCGAGGTTGAGGAATCGAATGGCGGCTCTAAATTTTCGACACAGGTCTGTGAACTTTTTATCTTTAAATTCTGAAAAGAATGAACATCATAATTTCAAAAAAGTGGTGCCTCCATTTGGTTCCTCAACCTCGAAAACCTTAGGACAAATTTTTATGGAATATCATAGGTTTCAACAAAAACCACACTTAGGTTTTAAAAAATCCAACATCAAAATTACACAAATCTAGTGCTTCCATTTGATTTCTCGATCTCGAAAACCTTCGATCAAACTTTATGGAATATCAGAGGTTTCAACAAGTATCTAATGTGGAGCGATAATAATCATAACCTATATTTTCAGGTCTCCCATTGCTTCGTAACGTAGCCGGATCTTCGTAACGCTAATTTTTGCAGGTATCGTTGTGTTCTTCTAAAAATACCAAAAATACTCTCCTTGCATTGCTATATCACTAACCACTAGCAATCTGTAACCGACTGACCACTTACTGATCGAATAATTATAGGTGAGCTGGTTTCAATATGAACCTGTACTGAAAATGGCAGGCCTCGTTGCGTCCGTAGCTATGAGAAAATTAAGTAGTTAGGTATTACTGATTAACTTTAGATCTAACTTTTACTCTTGAAATGCTAGGTAGTCAAGAAGGTGTCCAGGACAACGTTTCGGCAAGGTTAAACAAAAGCGCCTTAGTTTGCTATCGAATTGCTGGATTATGGGCCTTAGTTGAAGCAGCTTTTGGCATAGCAGCAGAATATGTCGAGGAATATGTGACATTTGGTACTGGTGCAACAGATGAAACTTTTTTCCATCGGGCTAGCAAAGTGGCTGAACGGAAATATGGGCAAATTATACGGAAAGAACAACGTTTGGTAATTGATACTAATATTTGCAAGAGAGCACATGATGTAACTGTTCAAAATCTTGCACAGTATATGGCTCTGATGAAGATACAAAATGAAGATAAAAGCAATTGGTTGATGCAAAATGCCCGCACAATCAAAGGAAGAATGCGATATATTACGTCGGCGAATAATATTGAAGTAGTTCAACACAAGAATGCAAGTGCAATGTTTGTCAATAACGAGAGTACAGTTCATTTAGCACTGACAAGAAAACAAAAGAATATGCTAACAAAGGTCAACCACTACAAAGTTTCGATATTGCTTCATCCATCATTGGTTTTTATCAAAAGTAGTCTGTATGCAAATAGTTCGCTAAAGAAAGCTAGCTCAATCTTAGAAGCAAGCTTTTTAAAACCTCTGGTGAATGATGGTTATCTTGTTGCAATATCTAATGGTCTTATTTGTCGCAAAAGCAAAGTGCCTGTTTATATTAAAATGGTACCATGTGCAGATGAAGAATCAAAAGAAGCATTTAGTGTTCGTTTAGCAAGTTTTCATGATCAAAGACTCAACATGAATACTTATCTGGCTACTTGTAAAAATATTGCATTTCATAGTTCAGGTGTAATTAGTCAGGAGGTGATAGAATTACTTCAACTTGAACGTTATCAAAGCTTTAAAGTTGATTTTTCATCATTGACTCGTCGAATTTCCCGTGACAATGGAAACGATAATCTGAGTAAGGCAATTAGTTTTGGTTTCCGCATAGAATAATAATACGTTTATTTTTTACTTCAGGTCATACATGCTCCATTTCAACACAAGACAATTCGCCAATCAATAGTCAAAGCAACATGATAGCAAGTGAAGATGATTATTCCAACAATCCATCGTTAGATGGAGAAAGTATTGAAAATCCTAGATCAAATATCTCTAACTTATTTGATCATCTTTCTGAAAGTATGTTTGAATCTTTTATTAATACTTTGATTTATAAGATATATTTATTTCATTCAGTTGATGATGCAAGTAACGCAAGTGGTACTGCATTAGTCGTCATCAATGAAGAAATAGTGGAAGAAGAGCCCGAAATAAATCACGATGAAACGATAATGGTTAGTGTTCATTTAAGCTAATCGCATTTAAAAAACGTTAAAAATATCTTTAACGGCATAATAAATATAACATATCTACATTTAGGTAAACCAGAATTCTGAAATTAAACGAAAAACAACTAATAATGAAGAAATATATGAAGAGGAACTCGTTGAAAGTAAGCTTCTTGTTAAAAATTTCTATAAATTCTTGAATATGCATGTTCAGGTGAAAGTTTCTCTGAAACAATCGCTGAACGCTTACGTAGTCAACATCGAAAACGTTCAAAACCTTCAGGCCGATGATCTTTTCATATTATATTTTGCTGTCATCAGGTATTAAACTATTTTTTCTTCGGACTATTTCATCACTTATTTTCAATAATTTGTTTTTATAGATTGCTCATTTATGACGATACTTCGTGAATTAGTTTGAACATTTTTTTTTCATTCGGATATTTCATGTTTTTCAACATTTATTTTTGTCTAGATACTTGATGAATTATTGCCTATAGTATGTTTTGTTAGATTTTTTTTTATTTTTCATCATAGTTCATTAACTATTATCCTCATTAGATATTCATTAGTTCCATTTCTGTAGAAATCTATGTGTGTTTTTGCCTACCAGCAGATGAAGTCTCATTGAAACTTTTAAATTATAGATATAAAACCAACATATTACATCTAACTTGAAATACTGCGTAAAAAAATGTCTGAACAATCACCGAAAAGCAAATATGATGTTTTGCTTGATAAGTTCTTGGAGAATGATAGTTTATGGGAAGAGAATGAATGTGAAGCAATGAAGCGTTGGTTGAACGAAGCAGAAAATAATATACGTACTCAGTTTCTAAATCATAGAGGTTATATGGAAAAAAATTGTTTGATTTTCAAGAAAATTTGCTTGTTTCTGTTTTTTAGGTGATTCGATACGTAGCAATAATCTTAGCAAAAAAGATCCAGTATCAAATAATACAGCAGATCATGATAGCACGGCTATGTGTATATCACTTCCAAGTGATTCGTCTGATGATGATTCTCCAATAGAACATGAACAAGTCGTTTTTCGTATTTACTCATTAAAAATGTATAGTTTATATTATTTCACAGTAGGTTAAGAAGCGTCCGCTCGATAGCTGTCTGTTCGAATCTGAATCACCAGTGACAAAACGAATTGCATCGAATAAGTCGTTCTTCGACGATGCTTTGGGTTTTGAACTGATATCTCTCTCATCTGGTTTATGCTCTAGTCCTTCAGATCAGTCACTTGGTTCCATAAATGATGATATTGGTAATAAATCAAATAATCTGTTGGTTTCATCAAGTTTTAAAAGCAACATGTTTAAATTTAATATCCCAATTGAGATGCAGACTTGCGAAAAATCTTATTCGATTTTACAACAATCAAATATGAATGATATTCTTCCAAAATATTTACCAGAAAATGTCTTGGTTCAATTCAATAAGTCTGATGAACAATCAAAAAATTTAGTCAGCAACATCAAGAGTAACGTGCTTCCATCACAGTTGCAAACTACAACTCAACTTAACAATTTAAATTGTATTTGGCCAATCGGAATCTCATATCAGCCAGATTTTGTTGAATTCGTTGTGACAGACGAAGAAATGAACATGTTTTGGGATACCCTAAAAGACTCATTTTAAAGCTTTGATTTATAGGAGTTTTAGTCTTACTGTTTAAATAAACATCTAAAGAAGAAGTTATAAGATTGTTTTTTTAAATATTTAGATGTTAAATATGAATCATAGTATTGGTCGAACACGTTCAAAAGATATTGAACTATTGATTGAAATGTATAACATGTTTCATCCTCAAGAACTACATTTTCTGATTCAACTTAATCAACGCTGGTCAGTGTATGATCCAAATAGAATCCAGAATATGACTGCCATTTTAAGCCGTACTTTTGCTGCTGAATACAAAGTGTCAGATACTGAACGTATAATTAAATATTTTAATTCTCATGATTCAATTCAACTTTTTTCTTCCATAACTGTTGATATGGCTCTTATTCAACTAGATCAATCATTACATCTAAATCCATACCAATCTAGGTGTCCTATTTGTCTATCTATGCTCGATGCTGACATGGCAGATGTCTTATCTGTTCAAGTATACACTCTAAAAGGTGCAACTCATCAAGGTCAGCCGAATAATTCATTGGAAAGATACTACTAGTAGATAATAATTGATATTATTTTCAGGGAAAGTGTTTTTTGCCTGCTGCAAGCACATCAACACGTCTTTCAATACTTACCCTATTGTTTATATTTATCCGAATTTTTTTCGTCAAAACAATATGATTACATTTACAACGGAGAGTTTACAAAAATATGATACAGTTTATTTAGGTGGTCAACATGCATTCGAGAGAGCACTAATAGAAAACTACACATGTCAACTGATCAGCAGAGCTAGTTCGTGGCAGAAATTTGTTGATGGGCTAAATCTGGGTGCATTCAATTCGAACCTGACAGACACAAAGGTTGAGTGGCGAAAAAGACTAGCAATGGCATTTATCAAATATAAGCTAGTCGAATTTGACCTGTGTATTGGATCATCATCAGTTTCTATACCAAGTTCAGCTCGAGAATTCGATATATGGATGTGGGATCAGTATCCACGCCTTCTTTCATCATTTATGTATCTATGGAGCAATCACAAGACGTTGATTAAATCTTGTGGATCAAACTGCAGTCAATGCATCGTTATTGATGGCCACCAAAAATGTCGTCGGCGAGTTTGTCGTGCTAAGAATGTTCAAGTTTCAACGGAAGAATTTGAATCACTAACCGTTGGTTGTTGTCGAACACCAAGTTTGGGATCACGTTTTTGTGAACTTCATCAAGTGTTAGATGAAAAAAATGTTACAGCAGAGTCATTGACTAAACAAAAACCGAACAAAAAACAAAAAATGATGAAAAAAATAATAATGGGTAGATATCGACAACATGGATTCGGTGCAACAAACTGTCGCACAATTAAGCAACGCTCCGAATCATACATCAAACGATGCAGTAGATCATTTGGTATACTTGCTGGTGTAACAAATTGTAAAATTGTCATCACATTTTCAGAAATATTTCGATCAGAAACTCTACGTGAAATCATAAGTTTATTATGTTCAACAATTCGTGGTGAGTATATAATTAAATATTTTCATTCGATAAGCATGTAGATAATTCTATTTGTGATGAAAGAATGTTTAAAGTAGGTATCAATTCATATACATTTCTAAAAGGCAACATAAATAGTAACCTATCGTATTTCTGTTTCGCATGCTTAATATTACTCTTACTAGAAAATATATGCATCTAATAAATAGTGAAAGTCAGATATAGAAAACATCACCAATATATCACTAACTCCATTATTTTTTCATTTTTAGCATCTAACTATAATTTTCCTAAATGTGGTGTCTATGATGATGGGTGTCACTTAGTTGAATTTATTCGAAATCACTATGGTCAAGATCTCAAACGTACATCTGCGTCAACATCATTGTATGAGACTAAATTTAGTGTAGATCGAACCCATTTTAAAGGGCATGTGGGGCGATGGTGCAGAGCAAATATGAATCCATATAAAAATGAAAGTAAACTCTTTAAATCCGGCTAAGTAAATGATCTCTCTTTCCTTGCATTAGTGTTAAATGGTATCAACACTCAAGCTGCCGAACAATTATTTTCCTGGGTAAAAAACTACGCAAATATTTTGAGCAGTCTTGGTTGGAGAAGGATGCCAATCTATTTACTGTTGTTATTTCACTATAAAAATCTCGAACGAATGAGTATTCGTCCAACACATGTATTCAACATCGTAAGTTGTATGAAAGATTAAACAATCCTTAAAGACTAATTTAAGGCTTCATCCGTTCCATTCACACCTACTGTCAGTTTAGCACATGCAGCTGATACTGAACAAGTTTCTAAATACAAAGTTAGTTCATTTGAAATAAGAAATTTTACATAAAAAACTACTTTTAGGAACAGCAGAAACAAAAAAAAACTTTTCCTTTAACAACTGAAGAAACGTCATGTACAGTAAGAGAAAGAATTTTGAAGAAAAAGTAACCCTCCAAAAAATTCATTAAAAGAAACTAGAAACGGAAATTGGTGTCAAACAACAAGTATCCAAACAAAAACAGTCAAAAAAAAAGACATTCAAAGTAGCTGATATGAACAGTATACAGAATTTAGTGAAGAAAATGGAAGAACTCGTAAATAAAGAAGAGAAAAAAGAAATTCGGCAGCGAAATCGCAAGGAACGAAAAAATCAAGCACGCATCAACAACCAGCAACAATGATCAGTTGACATTTCCAATACTTCCAGCAAAACTGTAATCACACCAATCCAAATCTTTCCACTCCTATATCTGCTCGTACAACAACCTACAGAAGAATGAAACAAAAAATACTACAATAAATGATCAGTCGTTCCAAATCAGTTCCTCACAATTGAAACTACGTATACTTCCCATCCTCCTCTCATGAGAGAAAAATCATGCTCAACGCATTCAACGATAAAAATAAATCTCTTACTTAAACCATATTACTATCCAAAAGTTTACAATATTTTTAATACTCTTCTATTCTTAAGTTACCAAACAACATTCATTCACACTCCAACCATATCCACATACCTTATCGATTTCTCTTTGTGTATCTTTCGTTTCTGCTGTTCTCGATGGAAACGGTTCATTCATTTCTGCTAGCGAATAACTCATTTCTAGTGCGAAATATCCATTTCTAATGAAAATTCGCCTTAAAAAGAAAAAAGTAATAATGATTTCTTCATACAATTTATCGATTTCTCTTTGTGTATCTTTCGTTTCTACTGTTGTCGATTGAAACGATTCGATATGGTTCATATATTTCCGCTTGAAAATAAACGATATCCACTGTAAAATATCTACTTCTGCTTTAGATATCTTCTTATAGTGAAAAAAATAAATGTTTCGTGTAGATAATTTATCTATTTCTCCTTGACTTTGTTAGGGGTAAAGTATTTCTGCTGGTTAATGAACCATTTCACGATTTTTGGGGATGTTGTCCACCCCTCGTGTCTTCATACCATTTTATAGCCTGAACATTTCTTTATCTGAGCTACCCAACGTATTTTTTCTAGAACATTTTCTTTAGTTGGGATGTTTAATGGAAGACAGACGGAGTACATCAGAAAGTTTAAATCTTTTTGTGCAAATACATTAACTAGTCTAAAACGTTATCGGTCGTATGAAATAGAGGTTTTTTTACAGGACCAGATAGACAAAAGCGAGACGAACAACTATTCTTCAGGATCCAGCCATCGATTATGCATTATAGAAACGGTAGACGTTTCAGAAGTGATCACCAGCAAAAATAGCTGGAGTGATCCGAATTACCCCGCCTAGATTCATAGAGTGATCTGAATTACCCCGCCTAGATTCATAGAGTGATCTGATTTACCCCATGTGGGCTAACTCGGATCAGCTCCACACTAATTTTACCATTTTGACTGATACTCTTTACTGGTATAATATTTTTCTATGATTCTTTCGTGATTCGACAGAGGACACTTTGAACTAGTAGTGTTAAAAACAAAATCACCATTGCACAATAAAAGATGACTGAGAAGGAACAAAAACAAAATGAATTTTCAAAATTTTGATCCGAATTACTCCAGAGGACTCTATCAATTGCACATAGTATTGATAGAGAAACTGACAAATACTTTGATTAGAGATCAAAAAGCAGAAAA
The DNA here is from genome assembly GCA_900239745.1 of Rotaria magnacalcarata. Taxonomy (NCBI): domain Eukaryota; kingdom Metazoa; phylum Rotifera; class Eurotatoria; order Philodinida; family Philodinidae; genus Rotaria; species Rotaria magnacalcarata. The sequence continues at coordinate 13,571 of OENM01002306.1, forward strand.
ATAATACATGAATATTATTACGCAGAATAGTTTTAAAGCAAAATCTAGCCAGTCAGACAAGCGTTGAAAAAAACGTTGTTTTTTCACCACTCGTCTGACTTGGTAAAAAGTGCTTCAAACTCTATCGAGACAATAAATACCATTATTGCTTTTAAAATTAAAATGCTTCAGTTACATTATAATGGAACATCATCTAAAAGGTGTTGAGAGGCATAGAAAAGAAAAACAGGGAGTTTATGACAAAGGACGATGGCGCATAAGTAGTTAAAGCAGCCCATTTGTTTTTCATCACAGATAGTATCGAAAAAAGGCGCAGAACGTCGCAGAAAAGTGAGCTGATCATTTTGATACTAAATTCATATAGCTTTAGTGAAATTGCATCTACCTTCTTCCTAGCACGATAAGCACAAGTAGTCGACCTACATATGTCAGAAGAGATCGGTGATAATTATTGAAAAAAACTTTTACTTCAACATCGCAAAATATCTCATTAGATAGAGCTTGAAAAACACCCGAAAATACTGTTCTTTTTGAGCCACATAGGCTGTGTAACTTCCACCGAAAATCTCCCATCTGACACGGTTAGCAGCCGTAATCAAGCTGAATCCTACATTAATTCAAGGTGTCATTACTGTAAGACCCACCATAAAAAATCAATAAGAAAAATGTTTCGAGATCATGATTTTTCTTAGATCAGAAATATCACTTTTCGACGAAATATGATCATTTTCTTCATTTCGTAGTAATATTGTTTTTCCTTTACTTAAGCGTATGATTCGGAATTAATTTACTGGTATAAAGTACTAAGTTAGTAGTTTCAGCTCATCAATACCCACGAAAAAAAATCACTAAAATCTGCGTTTCAACGCGTTGTTTATTTTGTTCACATGTTTTCGCTAGACTTAAAACGCACTTTTTCCAACGCGTTCAAATGCTTTCTTTTCAGTGGATAACGCAAAAAATGAGATAGCGACAGTTTTATGAAAAGCGCATTTTTCCCGAACCGAAACGAGATTTGTTGAATGTGTTTTTATTTTTGAGTATATTTATTCATTCCGATGTAGAGTAGATTCGAACTATGGACTTCGAATTTCACTTACCTGCTGCTATTGCGTCAAATTTACTGGTACTAATATAGAGATGGAATGTCTCTACATAATGAATTGAAGGATACATTTTGAATTCATTCAATTTAAATTCAAAGTAAATTTAAATTGCGAGAATTGACGTTTAAAATAATTTAAAATAGTTCCACACAAAAAAAATTTAATTATTTAAAAAAAATATTTTTGAAGCCATTTTTAAGGCCTAATATTTTTTTAGAATATGAATGGCTCAATCCTAGTATTTTCCCAATATTAATTGTGAGTTTTTCAGCGATTTTTGCTTTCAGTTGTTTCAATATTCTAATTTTCGATATAGTAGGTAATCAACAACCATTTAGTTACATTTTCATTCGATGAAATACTGAAGAAAAATTCTAAATAGCAACTAAGTATAAATATTTCAGTTATCAGGAGGGAGACAAAGAGCACATAGACTTTTATGTAAACATTGTATTGCTAAAAATGTAGACTAAAATATGTATTCTGAGTGTCTACAAGAAAAAGCTTTTTTTTAAGAAAAAAACTCACTGAGAAATAGAGAAAATTAAAAGATATAAATCCGTAGAGAAAAACGTGATTGAACGATGTTTTAAAGTCGTATTTTCAGTTGAAAAAACTCGTTGTAAATAAAAAAAGAATGCATTTCAACGTGTTACATACACAAAACCATGCGTTTAAATGCGTTAGAGAGAGAAAACGATGCGCTAAAAAAGAGTTTTCGTCTAAAATTTTGCGTTAAAACCCTGTTTCATACGATTTATTTTTTCGTGGGTACCCAGGTCGAAAAATCTGACACAAGATCTTATGACGCGCATACAAGATCTTGGAATATGGGCGAAATCTTACAAGAATTTGACAAAAAATCGTAATTTCTGAGATCTTAGATCAAGTCGCACAATCAGATTCTTGAAAGATCTTATTAATGTGTAAGATCTTTCAAGAATCTGATTGTGCGACTTGATCTAAGATCTCAGAAATTACGATTTTTTGTATGATTTTCGAATGATCGTATAAGATCATATAAGATCAGATACAAGATCTTATTAGATCTACCAATATGGTTGTTCGACCTGGATACATGAGCTGATTCATATCTCTAACGAACGAATTTTTTCTATCTGAGATTATGCAAAAAGAGCGAAAAATAGGTCGCCTTGTGATATCATTTTTGCAAGCGAGAAAGAGTCTAACTCACATAGTTCAAAAAAATATTCAAGTCAGATGAGAGTGGATGAATGTGCCATTGAAGTAGAATTGAACGATAATTAAAATAAAATTGAAGTATAACAGGAGTAAAAAGGAGTACAAGCAACTTTAATGAGATAACACGGGTGTGCGATGCTAGTAGAACCGGTGTATCCGGAAGTAAAAGGGTAATAAATGAAGTAAGAAACTACGGGGATCAGGCTCTTTCTCGCTTGCAAAAATGATATCACAAAACAACATATTTTTCGCTTTTTTTGTATAATCTCACATCGAGAAAATTCGTTCGTTAGAGACATGAATCGACTCATGTATTTATGATCCGAAATTACTAACTTAGTAATTTATATCGGGATATTAATTCCGAGTCATACACTTAAGTAAAAGAAAAACAATAGTACCACAAACTGAGAAAAATGATCATCTTTCGTCGAAAAGTGATATTTTGTGGTCTAAGAAAAATCATGATACCGGGAAATTTTTCTTATGCATTTTTCTATGGTACCTCTTAGAGTAATGACACCTTCAATTAATGAAAGTTTCAGGTTGATTACGGTTGTTAGCCGTGTCAGGCGAGAGATTATCGGTGGAATTTACACAGCCTGTGCGGCTCAAAAATAACAGTATTTTCGGGTGTTCTTCAAGCTTTAGTCAATGAGATATGAATCATTTTGAAGCGAGAAAGTATGGTCGTTTTCCTATGGATAACTAATGATTGAAAGCTAGTAGCTTCCATAGAATATCTGCAATATTGCTCCTCTCATCACATAAGGATCATGACTTTTTTCACTGAAAAATAGTACCATTTTGTAGAACTTTTTATGCTCTTTCTAATGAGATATTTTGCGATGCTGAAGTAAAAGTTTTTTTCAATAATTATCATCGATCTCTTCTGACATATATAGGTCGGTTGCTTGTGTTTATCGTGCTAGGACGGAGGTAGATGCAATTTCACTGAAGCTATATGAGTTTAGTATTAAAATGATCAGCGTGTTTTTCTGCGACGTTCTGTGCATTTTTTTGATACTGTCTATGATGGAAAACAAATGGGCCGTTTTAGCTATTTATGCACCCCCGTCCTCTATAATGAATTTAACTTTTTAAAATTAACAAAAATTTTATATTTACTCAAATTGATCGTACAATGTGAATTCAATTTAAACCGATTTAATTAGACTTAAATTCGATAAAAATATCAATAAATGAATTGAGATCGCATAGGAAATATTTAAGTCTAATTACATGAATTTTAATTGAATTTGAAAAGCTTTGTATTGAATTTTTATTAATGTAAGCCAGATTAGAACACTTTCATTAAATGTCAAAATATATTAAAAAGTTAAATTTTCAATATTTTATTTTAAAAGAAATTATAGTTCTTTAAATTTATTTTTGAATTTATTATTTTTTTGTAAACGTAAATGGATCAGTCTTAAGTATAAATTTCGTTGCCAGAATAAATTTGGTTTAATACAAATAAAAAATTTAACACTTCAGACATATGTAAGTAGAGTTCATTCGAATATTCACTACTTCGAAACTACAAGTGTATCTGGTCGAATCCACTCTACGGTAGTAAAAATAAAACGAATTGGAACGCGTTCAGTGGAAACGTCAGTATTCGAAAAGAGGAATCAGCAATCTGAGAACCTATACGAATAGCAAAGAAACGCGTTCGAGACCATCACAGAGTTGAAAATACAATAAAAAATGATTTTTTTTCGTTCTAAATAAGAGCGCGTTCTTACCGCGCAAAATGTGTTCCTATGGAAGTTTTGTGGGAACGGTCTTAGCGCTCTTTTGAAACGCGATTTTTCACTCAAGAACTGTTCTTCTGACACAACGCTTTTAGCATATCAAAACGCGTTCTTTTAAATAAAAAGAGCGTGTTTTTCATTACACAAACGCGTCTCAAAAGGTCGAAAAAAGCGTCTTCACAACGCAGTCTTTTATCTCGACAGCGCGTTCTCATCCGTTCTTTTTTTGAAATTTTTTTCATGAGTATCTTAGATATATACATGTTTTGATAAACTCTACAGAGAAAAGTGTATGGATGCGAGCGAAGAGAAAATCCACACCCCGCACTCTCACACCCTATTCCGAGAAATAGAAGAAAGATGATGTAAAATATTTTTATTGTCTCATATATTTAATGCTTGAAAACACAATGATAATATATTCGAAATATGAGATTATCTTGATTAAAAAAATCGCAGCTGTTTTTGATTGAATATATGCATTTCGATCAACATATTTTGTACGATGATGTTTTATCGTTAAAGTGACAATCCTCAAAGTTGAAATGACAGTTTATACCAGGTGAAACTTTCATCGGCTGTTCTTGACAAACATTATGTTCAAATAAAATAGACATCTTCCATGTGTATTTACTGACGATGTTCGATCCTGTGTCGAACCATTCAAATTGAAACATGTATGATCACCATCTCTTATTCTACGATCTAGATACACATGAAATTCGAATATGAGGAGATCAAGGCTGTTAATAAATATGCATACCAACGCGAACATCTCCTGTATGACTTGAATGTTGATAAAGCGTAATCTAAGCTGATGATCACATGTCAATACATAATGAGAACATAGCCACGAGAACAGATAATATAACACTACCGGAACGCATTGTTTCTACAATGAATTCTAAGTATTCGTGATGTANAAATAGACATCTTCCATGTGTATTTACTGACGATGTTCGATCCTGTGTCGAACCATTCAAATTGAAACATGTATGATCACCATCTCTTATTCTACGATCTAGATACACATGAAATTCGAATATGAGGAGAACAAGGCTGTTAATAAATATGCATACCGACGCGAACATCTCCTGTATGACTTGAATGTTGATAAAGCGTAATCTAAGCTGATGATCACATGCCAATACATAATGAGAACATAGCTACGAAAACAGATAATATAACACTACCGGAACGCATTGTTTCTACAACGAATTCTAAGTATTCGTGATGAAAAGAACATATTGTTAATGAATCGGTTTTTTGAATATTGTTAAGCTTTGGTATCCACACATATATATCAGAGTGTGGGATAGAATGA
>OENM01002307.1:0-18956 GCA_900239745.1 Rotaria magnacalcarata
AAACCTCTACTGAATTATTCACAATTTAGAATGCTAAAACACATGAAATAAAACTGAAATAAAAAATCACTAAAATCCGGAAAAAATCCGGAAGCCGGAAAGAATCCGAAAAAACTTCAAAAATCCGGAACATTTGGCATCTCTGGTCCTCACTGTGAGCTACGATGTAGGTAAAAGTAAGCAGTTAAACACCGAGAAAAACATCAAATCATAATTATCTACAACAGTTCTGATGTGATCTATGTAAAGTAGTAGATGGTGGCACATTGTTAGTCTGATAATTATATTAAACTGATCTGATGGCTTTGTGTGTACAATGAGCAGTGAGAGAGAGAGAGAGAGAGAGAGAGATTCTGCATTAAATAGTTCCCTACAGCATAATGACTGGAGTTAAACTCACACTAACATTTGAATCATCATCGACGCTGACGTCTCAGTGTTGATCGAGATGACGATTTGTTCATTGTTTCCAGTTGATTTTGAATCAAACAATAAACTGACGTTGGTTGAAGATCACTTTGAGAGAAACAGGACAATCTAGAGTTTGACATTGAGTAAGCTGTGAATCGTAACTCTTTTCCATGAAGATTTTAAATCATTATAAATATTTTCATATATATAATTTAACAATCTATAAATTTAAAATTAGTTTCAAAATTCCATTCAGTTACAGAGCTTGCTTGTGTCTGTTAAATACAGTTGCTATAGGTAAAAGTTAATATTTGTCATTGTCTGAAAACACTCTTCCAATAGAGCTTTCAGCCATAATGGCATAAAATGCTTTTCTTCATAAAAGTGGGTTGATTCTGTCTTGAGTGTAGTCATTTAATCTAATTAGTAAAAAGAATGCTTTCTAATAGCATTTGGATGATTTTCTTGTCAGTAGTAGTGCAATAGATTTAATTCTTTTCTTTTCATGAAAACAAGTATATACTTTAATATATGTGGAAGTTTATCATAAATAGTACAAGTCATCTAGTACTATCGAAAATTTTGCTTATCAAATTTATGATCAAATCAAAATACGAACTGCAACTCGTCCATTGATTGGACAAATGTAGAAATCCATAGTTTATCGTGCGAATATAATCGCCAGAATTTCAAATAGAACTACAATAAAATGATGATAAATACAATTTTTGTTGTGTTTTAGATTGAGATAAACTTTATTAGAAATTTCGGAGAAGAAAGACGAAATTTATAAAAAAAAAATAATTCAATACATTATATTAGCGTTGTTCAATGAATTAGTTAGCAATCGTTGAAAAGCAAAACCTATTGATGCCAATATCAATAGCCTTTGTTTGACAATAATTCGAAATCTACCAATACTGTGCTTCGTTTCATATAGGAACAAGTGAGAATCTTTAGCAAAGATACAAAGTCAAAACATTTTTGACTAACTACGACAAATGACTGGACGAACGCAAAGTTAGCAACTTTTTAAAGTCAGCTTGTTTCTTGGAATCATGTAATACTTAAAAGATTTGTACTTAAAAGTATCCTAGTCGAAGAGAATAATAGATTTACACTGAAGAAACTAGAAGTTTTTTTGATAAATCATAATAATTAAAATAAATATGTTTTTGGTTTTGGTTTAAATAGAATAATCATATTTTTAAAGGCATGATTCTGAAATCATAAAATAACACAAAAACAATATAGATATTACCAATGGTAGACGATCGTATGTTAATATCAAAATTGTCTTATCTGAAATTTTCTCTGTTCATAAAATCATCAAATAATTTCTTCTCTGCTTGATTAATTCATTACAAAATAAAATTCTTTAGTTTTTATTTTATGTTGATTTATACGTATGTAATGTTGATGAATCGATTTCTAACATGAATTTCATAAGTAAATTGTACAAAAAAATTCAACCATTACTGTTAGGGTTCGCAATAGGAATGTTACTTAAAATTAAATCTTTTGCATGGTTACGTACTAGCAATACTTAATTATTGATCAATATGAGTGTTGTTCGTTGTCCTAGAATTTTTTTGATTTTTCCACAGATTTTATGTTCACTTGTACAGACATTAAATTCATATAATTTACCATCAATATCTTTCTCTGTTGAATTATAGAGATAAATAAATATCTGGTAAATAAATAGTGCAGTGTATTTATTTATTGTTAATGATAAGACGACATTTAGCTGGTATTATTATCTGTGCTAGTATTGTTGTCTTGACTCTTTATCTACTAACTAGACATCAAACGAATACAATGGCAATGAAATTTTCAATTGCAACCTTATGGAATTCAGTTCCTATTACTAATCATCGACCTGTTCAAATAAGCTTGTCTTCTACTAATGATAAAGATCAGCTTCTTATTGAAATTGATGCACCATTCTTTAATGATCCTGCTCCTGTTTCATCACCATCATCACCACCTGGTTCATATCCTGAATTGTGGAATTATGAAGTAGTCGAACTATTTTTCTTAGCATCCTCCACTAATCATTATCTGGAACTTGAGTTTTCTCCACATGGTCATTATTTGGTCCTTCTATTACTAGATCGCCGAAAAGAATTAAAACAAATGGTGCCTTTACCTTACTATAATGTTGAACGTCCTACATCTGATCGATGGATTGGTCGAGCACATATTCCTCGTTCTTTATTTCCTGCTCATATTAATAGATTTAATGCTTATGCTATTCATGGTCAAGATGAAAAACGTACATATGAAGCATTGTATCCAGCAACAATTGATAAAGAAAAACCTGATTTTCATCGACTGGAATTTTTTCAAGCATTCAATTTTGACTCATTAATAAGCATAGGCGAACACGATGGTGATCATTGGAATACAGACTAATGTGTCAAACGTAGATGCACTTGTAACATAGAGAGAAAAAGAGAAAAGTGAAGTTGTTGAAGTGTGCGAACGAACATTGATTGCATATTAAAAATTGATCATATTTGTCTCGTTGCTAAATTTTGAATTTTAACCGGAGTAAAGAGAAAAAGAAAATAAATCAATAGAACTTAGATTTCTTTTTTTATTATTTTTGTTTTACAACGATATTTAACACACGTAAAATAAATGCCACCAAAGTAAGTCGAATTAAAAGATAACTTGAAATTTTTGAGCAAGTCTAAATAAAAGTAGCTTTTTCTTTTCTTCAAATATAATGAATACTATAAAAAATGGTTTGTAACAGGAAATTTTCGGTCAGAGTTTGTAAAGTAATACTTCTATTTATTATCTTACTTAAATAATGACTAATAAATGTGGTTTCAAAGATGATTCCTTCTGAATAGAAGAATATAATCATGAACATTGATGTCATAAATATTTAAGAGCAGTCTAATTAGAAAGTAAAAGAAAAGAAACCATGCCAGCAGATTCTCGTTGAATATTATTTAAATGAATTCTTCATCATAAATACATGAACGTTTCTTGTCTTTTTTTCTGACATTTCCATAATGAATACACGTCTAATTTAAAAGATGTTCTTTTCGTTTTCCGCTAAAGATTTAGATTTTAATTTGTAAAATGTATTATTCATTTTTCTTCAGGGCTCAACTTCGTAGAAGTTATTCGAAGCGTTCATCATCATCTATTGTTAATGATGATTTTAGTGATGAAAAAGGTAACTATAAATGTTCATATTGAAATAGAAGTGCAAAAATGAAAGTCGTTTCTTTGATTGATTCATATTTTCTTTTCCTTTCATTCTCTACTATTAACCTACTTGAAATAAAAAAAAGAATTGGAATCATTTAACACAAACAAAATCATTTCTCACTCACCTTGTTATTGACGTCGTTAACGACGTGAAGATTGTCACTGTTCTCGTCGTCCATATAAACTTTTTTGTTTGCACTTTTTTTCTTCCCTTCTGCTTTCTCTCCATCATTTTGCTTGAAACTTAATAACACATTTTCATTTAAAAGTTTTCTTTAACAAGTTTCTTTCATTCAAGTTTCCTCTACTATTTGTCTACTTTTCTTTACAAAACTCATTATGAAATGACAACCAAAGGAGCTCGTATCAAATCTACAACAAGTACTGCCCCAACTAGCACTGTAAAAAAGACAGACACAGGTATTGGTTAATTATTCATAAAAGAGGAAAAAAAATCTTTTGAATTTATTTCATTATTTATACAATAGAAAACTTAGTTGATTTTTTTTTATTTTTATTTTCATTTTTAATTAACTAGTTGAACCATACCATTGTAAAGGGAAATTTTTGGAAGACTTCGATGCACTATGTCGACAAGCTCAAATAACATATATTGTGCCTGTTGTACCACGACCACATCCACCAGGAACTCCAGTGGTAGTATCGTCTATTGTTGATACAAAAGATAAAACAGCACCTAAAATAGCTAAAAATGCAACAAATAAAGAGCGTGAAACTAATGCTCAACAACAACAACAACTGCAACAAAGTGAAACTGATATTGGAGAAATTTCTCATGGTTAGTAGATTTAAAGAAAAGAACAACAAATTTAATAAAATAAATCTTTTCCTATAGAGGATTCTCTACCAAAAACATACTCACTTCGTGATAATCTTGAATATTTTAAACCAAAAATTCAAATTGAAATGGACAATCCAGAAAAACAAGATACTCTTACAGAAATTCTTATTCGTGCATGGAAAATCGATCGTGCAACATTAGATATATTTACTCAATCATTTCCTACGCTTGAACGTTTGCATACTCTTCATTTTTGGCATACAGGTTTAACAGACGATACACTTAAACAATTAGCTTCTATTCTACCCAAATGTCCTAGTATTCGTACACTTATTCTTGATGCTAATCCAATACCGTTTGAACATTACGAAGTTCTTTTAACCGATGAAAATTCACCAATTATTAGTTTATCTCTTCGACATTGTCAAATAACAGAACGTGGTGCCTCTTTAATAGGTCAAGGTTTAGGAAATGAACGTCGACAAAATAAAAAATTACAAACACTTAATTTAGCTTATAATTCATTAGGTGATAGTGGTGCTGAACATATTGCACGAAGTTTAAAATTCAATCGTAGTTTACTTGTATTAAATTTAAGTTCAAATGATATTAGTGATCAAGGTGTACAAAAACTTGCTGAAGTTTTAAGTAAATTTCCTTTAACAGAAGATGAATTAATTTATCGTAGAAAATTATTACTTCATTCATCGATATCTGAAAGTGTCGTGAGTCTTCCATCAGCTAGACGTCATCTCAACGATCGACGTGCTTCATCGACTTCAAGTCCAACAGTTCCTGGAAGAAAACGATCTGGTGTTACTTCAACAACTGCACCATCGAAAGGAAAAGTTCCTGGTGCTGGTGCTACTACAGGAAAAGTTTGTTTCATTGAATTATTTCGTTTATCTTTTTATATTGATTTTCTTATAGGCTGATACAAAAGAAACTGCTAAAGCACCGAAAAAAGATGATAAAACAGCTAAAAAAGCTGCTACGATCGCTGAAACCAAACCTACTAAAGCTGGTGCTGGTAAACAAAGTTCGGACAAACCTGGAAAAACAGTTGGCAATCAAAAAAGTTCTGGTCGAGATGTTGGAAATCGTTCAGCAGCACACAGCGACACTGATGTAAGTTGTTTGTTAACTTCATTTGTTTATTTTCATTTTAAATTTTTATATGAATTTTTCATTAGAATGAAGATAAGGTTTGTCTTTTAAATATGTTCACTGATGTTATATATTCTATACAAAAATGATATTCATACGTTCACATAACTCGATTAGCAGACACAAATGCAATCATTCGTTTTTATTTTAGTTTATTATTAATGATGGAATGCCATTACTTGATCATAATGCTGAGTTATTACATGATGAATTAGTTTTACCAGGAAATAGATGTTTACTTAGTTTAAATTTATCAAGTAAAAAAAATTTGATTATTTTAGTTTTTTTCGTAAAATAAAAATAACTTCTTTATTTTTCATAATTCAACAGAGAATCAAATAACTGACACAGGTGTACAATATATTCTTAAAGCCATTCAATATCAAGAAATGTTTATAAAATTAAATATTTCAACACGAAATCTATCATCATCCTCAGCATCTGCTGTACCTAGTCAAGGTCTTTTTCGACTTGAACTACAAGTGAATTAAATCGATTCAATGAAAATTTATAAATAAAAACATTGTTTGTTTTGTTTTGCTATTTATCTCTTCTTCTAGAGAAATGACTTTAATCTTACTGAATGTGAAGCACACGAAAAAATTCAAACATTATTAAAAAATCGCCGCGAGCCAATTTTCAAAAGCAAAGAAAATCAAGATGAAACAGCAACCGGTGGAAGAGACACGGTCGGGACGCCACATGCAAAATCACGCCAAGGTTTGAGTTTGTTACACATAAAAATAGTTATAACTAATCTTTAAAAAGAATCTATAAGAGAAACAGAACATGGTAAAAACAAAACACTAACGCTCACGGATATCACGAATGAAATGAGACACAATGTTTTCGTTTTTTTTTGTTTGCGTCTGGTCACTTAATGATTCTTATTTATTTCTTAAATTATTAAATATTGGCTTTTTTTCTTTTCTTGTAGGGATGAAACAACATTGAACAAACACTTGTGCGACCAGCTTTCGTGATAATCTCAAAAATTCATTCAATTTCGATTTGAGGACTATCACAAGAACTGGCCACAAATTCAATTTAGCAACAAGCGTTTTCGTCTTTTACACTTACTATTTCGCAAAACTTCATCTGTTGTTCGTCGTCGCATTTTCGTTTATCACCCTTCTCTCTGTCTTTCTCATGATATATTTATTCTTCGCCACACGCATACAAAGCAAAAGAGAGCCTTATCTTAAGTGCACAACAGCCTCTCTCGTCTTACTCTCTCTCTCTCTCTCTCTCCCTATTTGTCTCTCTCTGTGTATGATTGCGATGACAGTCAGCCTCTTCTTTCTCGCCGTTTAGCCTTCGCCTTTTTTTTCCTTATAGATATACACAAAATGAAAAAGTGTATGTGTATGTGACTGTTGGTTTTCAGGATGAAAACGAACCGAATGTTTGTTACATGTATGAGAAATATTTGATTCTTTCTGAGAGAAAAAAAGAAACGTCGTGCAATGTAGGTATGCTCTTAAAATCAAGAAAAAAAGAAAGAAAAAAAACTGATAATTCATGAAGATAACAACTATTACCAGCACAGGTGATCTATTTACTTTTTCTTTTACATATGAATATAGCTGAATTGATAGCAAGAGAATTATATCATAAAATTTACAAGTCTCTTCAAACAACGAAGACTGTTTATGTGTAAGAAAATGAAAAGAAATAGTTTTATTATATTTGTTATTAAGACAAATCACTTGATCTAAATCAGATAAGCATATATGATGCGTATTAAATACTATTAAATTTATTTCAGCAGAATGATGTAAATTACAGACCAATAAAGATATAATAGACGAAACATCGTCTATTTGTTCACATTTCAATAGATTGAATGGAACAAATAAATCTTATCTTTTCTTTTTCTTTTTATCTGAAACTCGTTAGTACGAAAGAGAAAGTACATTACGAGAAATTTCTGTTTTTTCTTTTATCCAATTTTATTAAGCATAAACGATAAATTTTTATTGAGTATGAGTCGATGAGAAATTTATTACACGAAAATCGTTTCTAAGCTTTATTTTCTTTCTCAACACAAAATAAAAATTTATCAAGAAGTTTACATGTCGTCACCTGTTTATCGTTTGATACTTTTTTCAATGACATAATTATTATTATTACTAGTTGAGTTTCTATTCTAAAGTTTATCAGTTTAAAGATAAATGGTAGCATTCAGATATTTTTATTAGTCAAATTTTCTGAATAAAAGTTGCTTGTTTTCTGTCATTGTTATCGCCAAGCAACCAGTGTGGTCGTATATGTGCCTGTTACCCATGTAGTCATATTATCAGTCACAAGCAAGAGACATTATTCCATCTGTTGGAGGTGCTGCGAAAGATTTTATGTTCGTATTACGAGCAGGTACACGATTTTCAAGAATAAAATGATCTGAAAATTCATAGATCGATGTGTTTGTTATTCATATCAGTAATAGTTTTTTTTTGAATGATCAACCTGCTATTCATTGATTATGTTGGCTAGAAGCATATGTAATTTGAACAACAATATAATTATCCATACAGTCAACACATAGTTTACTTCGGTAGGTCCTAAAGAAAGTAAATGCCCTTTTAACTAGATGTACGCAAAATATTTCGTCATTTTACGACACGATGATCTCGAAAACGAGAAATCAGAAGGGAGTCATTCCAACGCAAGATTAAAGTATTAGGATAGCACTATTCAAATCTTGTTCGTCTAAAAACTCATTCGAATGTCTAGCTACATTATAGACAAGCAACTTATAATTAAAATGGCGTCATCAACAGATGACAGCCAATAGTCTATTTGTTTACAGCTGATCTAATATGGTAAATCATGAAAGCAATTAAATGTTCCATCAAACTCGTTCACTATGATTATGTCGATAAACTTGTATAGAATATTCGTAGTGATAAATTTAACTAGGCTTCTTTACAATTATTTGAAATTTCGATCATTTGTTCAGTTGAAATTATGTTTTAGAATTAGTAGACTCGATAGAAACGATGACGAGAAGAATAATAGAAAGTCTTGACTACTAAAACGACTCTAACTAGTCGTCAACTCTATCATTCATGTTGTATCTGATTCTCGATCTTTTCTCGAAAAATTCGACTCGTATGCTTTGCACCGCATTTCGTACTAGAGTAAAACTTGAATATCATCTAGTTTCATGTTGTTTTCAATATTTGACTAACGTAAGGTTAGAATATGATGGAATTGAAACTTGCGATGGATGTGAAAAATTAAGTTGGATCAGTTCATCATCAAAACGTAGTACAAGAAGTTAATGATAAAATAATTTAATTTGACGAAAATGAACAAGATGAAATCCATCGTTATGATGATTTAAATTGCCTACTTTAAGACATACATCTGGTAACGAAAGAATTTCAGTTTCTTTGCTAAATTATGAATCATAAATAATACATTTTTCCTATTGATGTATTTTCGATACAAAAGAGGATAATTACAAATACTTGAATGCATACATGAATCTAACTTGTGGTAGAACTTTTAAAGAACTTCAAAAAAGTACTAAATGTTCACTATAAGTATTTGAACTTAACCTTTAGGATACGATTCAGTTAAATTTTTTTTGAAGACCATCCCATAATTGACATGCAACTGAAATGAAGCAATATATTGAATTCGTTTTGCATTTTCGAAGACTATTAAGCTCAATTTTGACATGTTGAAAAAGAATCATAAAATAACTGCGACAATGTACGATATACTCATGGAAGTTTAAAGGAAGAAGTAAGAAATGCTTTGAGATATTTAAACAAGAATCTCAGCATTTGCAGTTTAGGTGTTGCAGACCTTCAATTTGTTAGAGAATAGAGATTTTGATCTCCTTCTTTCCATTTCATAGTATAAAGATGAATGGAACCAGATTCGTTTTAAATAAGTCAATGAATGAGCTTTCTAGAATTGTTCTTTGCAATAAGAAAGTTCTCTTCTAATCCACTGAGTATCTGAAGAAGAGACCCGTATACAATTTTTCGAGAAACACTATAGCAACTCTCTTTTAGAGGTTCTTTAATTATCGTAAGAAACTATTATGGTTTTTGAGAAATAGGTACAGAAGCTGAAATTGAAACCAAGGAAGATTCGATAGTATAGTTTTATTGATAGAATAAAATTGAAAATAAGCCACTAACGATGTAAAATTCTGAGTAAAAAGTAACGTAAATATTGACAAAGAAATAAGTTGGTTTTATTGCATTTAAGAGAACTGCGAACAAAAGCTTCTTTTTCTCAAGCCATTTCGTGTATAAACAAAAATTTCTTTTTTTCGAATCAATACTATATTCTGTTTGCATAACATCACATGCGTCGTAAGTTGAAACATGCGCAACCAGAAGTTGAAAATTTATCGAGATCAATATTGCGACTACTGACAGCAATTATTTCGCGTCAAAACTTAAATTTAAAGTTCATTACACTATATTATCAAGCGAATTATCATATAAATCATAGCAATCAGTTTATATTACAGAACAGATGACAAAAACAAAACATCATTCATCGAAGAAATTTAAGAAAAGAATGAGTATGTAAGTTGAGTCATTTTCCTTTAATTAGTAATAACCAAAACAATCAAAGATAGAACTCATTAGAGTTGAAACTAATGAAAATATGTTTACGTTTTGTTCGTTCTATTTCGGTGTGTCGCTCGAAGAAATTTGTTATTTTATACTTTCTTTACTGCTTTGTTTCCGTTTTTTTCATTATTTCGTCATTTCTTGTCGTTATTACTCACCCGCACGCTTTTATTCTAATTTATTTGGGTGGAATAGCTACAGACTCTTCATATGAAGCGACTTTTTTTTATATACTCCTATTGTGACTGTTTTATTTCTGTGAAATAGAGAATTAATGAACACAGCTTTGGTAACAAGATACAAAAACTATCTTCCCTACCGATTACTCAAAAACATTTTAAAAAAACTTGAGAAATAATCGAGTTACGAGCGGTAATCACCATCAGTGCAGTTCTGCGTGAAAGCACGTCCCTCATTAAATTGGTTTTTAACGAGAATGCATCAGGAAAAACGCATGCAATTCTTAATGAGGAAAGTGCTTTCATTTAGGACGGCATACGGATAATACCACTTTTAGCTCGATTATTTTTCAAGTTTTTTGAAAATTCTTTGACTGATAGATAGAGATATTTTTCTAATTTGTTGTCAAAGTTGAGCTCATTGATTCCTTATTTCAAAGAGATACAATAGTCACGATACAAGCACATAAAAATTCAGTTATTTTTCGAAGGGCTTGTAGTCTGTGGATTCTCTTACTTTTTTTGGATTATTTTTTGTGATTTTTTATTTTTCCCCATGGATGCACTTCCTCATTTTTTTAAATTATGAATCTCCTAGAAGATCGTTTAAATTTACATAGGATTAGCCGGCAGTAACTTTGAAAAAGAATATTGTCAATTCAAATTGAGAATCATATGAGCTAGTTGTAGAAAATGTTCGAGATTAAAATTCTTCGATTTCTATAGCGTAACAATGACAATAAAAAAATGCGTCTTTTTAGATTTTTTTTTGTTTCCCTCCCCTCCGGTCCCTTTGAACCAGTAAAGTTTTTAAAACATTGTAAAAGCAGCACTCTAGAAAATGAAAATTATGCCAATTGCTTCTGAAATAGGTATTAGTAATTCATCGTATTTTTAGAAAGACGCGAGATTGTATACTTAGTAGTTCTCATTTTTCTAGTAACCTATCTTTAATGTTGTCAAATCATAATTAATCTGGTCGGTTAAAGCTCTTAAAATGTATAATTTTTGGCGCATAACCGTAACAGCTTGATCTCTAATATGAACTCAAAATGAAGAAAAATAAATTAGCGTAGATCGGTTAGGATGGTACTCTGGTGGATTCTATATTTAACAGCGTCAAACTATTTCTTTACTCTACACTCATTTCAATGTTTACGTAATAAATTCCAACCTTCTCTTTTTATTACTTCGAAATATTATTAGAAATCGTAATTTTATATACTAATCATTTTTAATCGACGTTTAGACAACACATTGAACAAGCATGAGTTGAATCAATTGTACATTTCTTTACCAACAAATGAAAATTATTTATGTAAAGAAATAAAAATTATTATATAATATTAGTAGAGGTATTTTGAAGATTTTTCAAACATTCAGCATGCATACATGTCAGCTTTGTCGTAGTAATAAAAAATAGATAGAAACTTTACTGCATAACTCAACATAACTAGATATAAAAATAATTTACACTTTTTTGGAAGTATAATCATATAGAAAACACAGATTTCTAGATGTAACTACTCACAAGTAAGAATATGAGATACAAGTATTAGAAGCATCGTTTAATACTATTTGCCAGTAGCGTTCATATTTTTTTACAACTGATATTTTTATAAAAATAGAAATTTTGAAAATTCTAATTATAAACTAATTGAATTTCGGCGCTATATTTTAAAAATAGGATAAGTTTCGTTTTTTCAAATGAATTTTATAAAAAATTATTAGAAATAAAGCCTGTCAATGTTCGAATTATAAGTAAGACTGATGCGTTGGAATTGATGATTGCAATTGCATTGAAAAACGAACATGTATTTTGCATCATGTGATCAATTAAATGAAGTGTACAGACAGATCATTTTTGAAATGAAAATGTTTGACTCTAGTACTTCGTTTGTTGCAAAAACAAATACCACGGTATAACTATTATTCCATGAACTAAAAATTTCGTTCAATTGAAAACAGTAATGAGAATCTGAGCATTGATAAAATGCTAAGCATTATATCGTTCATCGCATAAACATGCTTTTTATATTCTTACGTTTAACTATCAAAAACGATTTTCTCGCGCTTTACATTTCTAATCATTCACTATGAGAAACAGATAATGGTCTCAATACGTTAGGGATAAACCGATGTGACCCTACACATCATTATAAAAGGCATCAATGTGCCTCGAGTTTTATATATACTTTAATAGAGTTCTTTAAGTTAGCCGTATATATTTCTTTAATTTCTACAGCAATATCTAACATAAAATAATGAAAATCAATGAGTCAGAACGAAATATATTTGTAGTCTCAGCAGCAGTGCATTCATGACGAATTTTTGAATTTTGAATCTGAAAAAAAAATA
Source organism: Rotaria magnacalcarata (assembly GCA_900239745.1). Lineage (NCBI taxonomy): Eukaryota > Metazoa > Rotifera > Eurotatoria > Philodinida > Philodinidae > Rotaria > Rotaria magnacalcarata. The sequence goes on from OENM01002307.1 coordinate 12,750, forward strand.
GTTTCTAATATTGATTTCATATTTTATCAGACAAATCAGCTACTTATCAAATATAATATTTGTCAAAGGAGCTCTTCGTATGGCATCTGGAATTTATCAATACATTTTTTCTGTTCTTTAAAACGGACAAAATTTTTTTTCCACCACTCGAGAATATTATATGTATTAAGCAGTGTGGTTTTATTTTGATTATATTTCAATATTTCTCGAAAAATAACCTTCAAACATAGAAAATTCTGCATTGAACTGGTCAAATATTGAGTCCTTGCTCTATCAACAAGTGAGAATTTAAAAATTCAATATTAAATTTAGACATTCAACAAAGTCCAAAACCGACACATCAAAATGCTATTGAATCACTGATCAAAATAAGTTTTAGTCTCGCATCAATACCAAAGACTTTCAAAGTAAACGAAATATGCTCATCAAGGTATACCAAGAGTAGAATTCTCTGATGCTTGTTTTCTCACTAGAAATTACACGTGGTATTTCTTATTATTTACATCTACATTTGATCGATTATTTCTTTCTAACCTTCACAGTCGACTATTTGAAAAATGCTGTATCTCTCTAGGTTAAAATAATTTCTTTTTTAATATTGATTAATCAGATATAAAGTCACAAAAGTATTGTTTTATAGCAGATTAAATTTACAAGCTGGTGTTTATAATCGTTTCCGAGACTATTCATGTATATCAATAATTGACCCATTCTATTAGAATGTATATAATACAGAAATTTCAAACTTTGTTTTAATGTCAAATCGATAGAAAAATAATAGCAAACTAATAGATATGCTCTCTTTTTTTCTTTCAATAAACCAAGCATTAGTAAAGTTTTTCGTTTGTCCTTGAAATCTAAAGAGAGTGATATTTAGAAATCGCACGTCATATTGAATACAAAGACATAAATTAATTCATGCTTCATATCCAATTTTACATGTTGAGTCTAAGTATAAGCTTTTTGGTCTCATAGAGCACATGGTGTTAATAGAAGAAAAACAGATTGTTTTTTGCATTTTTCAACAACTTTTCTATAAATTTTAAATCCAACAAAGCTTTGAAATTTTTCGATATTACAAATGTTGTCGTGAAATTCATTGATTTCTGTCGGTTACCTAAGAACAAGTTAGTTATCGTTCTGAATTTTTTAGGGTTCTATATATTGTAGTACTATTTCATGAGCATTTGCCTGTTCTAGTCAGAAAGTCGTCGGAGCTAATAAGTTCTAACATTTTTGGCGGCAACTTTCAAAGCTTCAGAAAATCGTATTGAAATCTAGAACCGTAAAAAGTTCACATGGAGACTTCTTGTTTTGTAGTGAGTATCTATACTAAAATATTGAACCAAAATAATCTTCTGCTTAACTTCTAAATTAGTTACTCATGTGATGTTTTATTGAATATTATTTTTAGAGTCTATTTAAAGTCGATCATAAATCATTTTTTAATTGTTTCTACACAATTTTCATAATTAGAAGAACATTCGTTGATTCATTCGTTATTAGCAAAGAATCAAACTAATTTCCAAGATATTAACTTGAACAAATAGTATTGAATTGAAACTGTAATATAGAATGCTTCTTCATATGGTAATGATTGATGTATTATTTGAAGAAAGATTTATTTAATACCTGGCCAATGAAAAAGAAAGATAGCTGATAGCAATCAATTTTATTTGAATTATATCTCAGTACTGAGTATTATTTTATTAGGTGGCGAAAAACCTCATTAGATATTGTAATTTTCCTTATTATTTTCTTTCAAACCATTTTTCTTTTCTACTTATAAATAATTTTTATTGACTATTATTAAACAAAATGTATTCTCGTGGATCATACAATGAATATTATGTTCGTTTTATTCGTAATTTATCTCAATCAATTCCAAAACGAAAAATATCTAAAAATTTGTTATTGATATATCTTATGATAGGACTAATTCTTACATTTAATATACTTTTTATGACCGATATTTTTCCATTTTCTTCACTATGTAAATTACAAGAGTCAGTTATTAGTTCAAAATCAGAAGATTTTAATCATGATGCTATTAGTACCATTGAACGATCTAAAAGAGCACTTGAAAAGTTGAAAGTATTATTAGCTAGCGTTATGTCTCCTGATGGCCAACCATGGATTTGGATACCTACAAAAGAATATCCGTCTGTACCTTATCAACCGACTTTTCTTTTAAATCAAACTATTCCAAAACCATTATATAACATAACAGATTTACCTAGATCTGTTGTACATGAAATTAATCGTGTTTGTCGACGATTAAAACAAGCTGATCAAGTCGGTGGAGCAATATGGTGCAAATTATTTAAAAAAACTTATTCAGATACACTTGTAACAACGACAACAATACTCGATGATAAATCAACATATATAATTACCGGTGATATTGATCTGATGTGGCTACGTGACAGTAGGTAAGATAGAGAAACAAAAAGAAGAAATATTGAGAAATTACGATTAATTAAAAATTTGAATTCAGTGCCCAAGTTCATCAATATTTAACATTATGGCAAGACTTAGAAATTCAGCGTATAGTTGAAGGTCTGATTTGTCGACAAATTCAATTTATTTTTTCTAATCCATATGCAAGTGCATTTCGTTTAACTCTTCGTCCCAATCCTCCATCTGATGATTCTCTTGAACCAATACACGTTCAGAAAGGTCGTAATCTTCATGTTGCCATGCATAACTATGAATTAGATAGCTTATGTTATCATGTACGTTTGAGTTATTTTTGGTGGAAAAGAAGTCAACGAACAAATGTATTTAATCATCAATGGTTAAAAGCTATTTCAATTATAATTCAAATTATGACTGTTGAACAACATCATTCAGAAGTTTCTCTTTATCGTTATGCAGAATTAGATAATAATCATCAAGGTTCTAAGGTCGCTTACACAGGAATGACTTGGAGCGCTTTTCGACCAAGTGATGATGCAACAAAATATGGCTATATTATACCCAGTAATATGATGACATGTGTTGTTTTAGAACAATTAGTGGAAATGATTAAAAAATTATTTCCAGAACAAATTCCACTTTTAAACCAAGTATGTATATTTAACACGGGTAAGATTTACTTCTGCTCCATAAGACTTGTATTAGCCATACGTAGAACGAACTTATTGGAGTTCGTTGATTAAATTAAATTAAATTTAGAAGAAAAAAAAACTAAAATACTTGCGATTTATAGATACAATATTTATGAAACATTTATCAGTTCTAATATGCGCAATATGAAATATTCTTCAATTAAAATATTGAATAGAATGGAATTATCCTCAAGAATCATAGTTACATTTTTATCTTCCTAATTATCGTGAACAAGACGATTAGAAAAAAAATTCATATTCTAATATATTCTCATGCAATGTCTATGGACAATAATAGTAAAAACAAAAGTTGGACTAATCTCTGATATGCTTTTATAACTGTTGAAATACCATATCAACAATTCGTGCTAATCTTAGATTCGAAATAATTATTTGAAAAGGTTTTGATTAATATTATATAAATGCATTTTTACTATAAAAAGTGAACCATTACGGTTCCAAATATTTTTAATAGAGTCCATTTAAAAATATTCTTTCTATATTCCGAATTATATTTGATAAATCAAACAATTTAATTAGCCTATGATAAACAAGTAAATTAAAATGCTAGTATTTTTCTTCCATGATTTAGATTGTTCAATTGCATGCAGATATTCTTTCTGGTATAAATACATATGGAATAGTTAATCATGAAAACTATGGAAAAATTTATGCATTTGAAACTGATGGTTTTTCTCAACATTTACTTATTGATGATGCTAATATACCATCACTTTTGTCAGCAACTTATTTAGGTTTTAAAACACCTTATGATCCATCAAATCTACTAATGCAATCAACACGTCAATTTATTTTATCGAAAGGCAATCCTTATTTTTTTCAAGGTAAAAATGTGTCGGGTATAGGAAGTCAACATACAGCAGCAAATTATGTTTGGCCAATGGCAATTATCATGGAAGGATTAACAACAATTATTAATAATAATACAATTAAAGATTTAGATTATGTATGGCAAAGACTAGAAGCCAGTCATGCTTATACATTTTCTATGCACGAAAGTTTTGATGTTAATAATCCAACCGAATTTACTCGCGAATGGTAAATTATTTCTCACGAAAGGTTTTTGTTTTCTATATCTATTTTCAAATCATTCTAGGTTTGCTTGGGTCAATTCTCTTTTTGCTGAACTAGTTTTAACTCATCTAGAACATTTAGAAGATTGGTTATGTTTTCGACGAACAATTTAATATTAATAGACTATAAACTATAAACGATCTCGTTTTCATAATCAATTATAACTTCTTGTGATTGTAGTAAAAACAAAGCTTTAATGTTGAAAAATGATTTAAATTTAAATCAAATATATTTTGTTTCCTTGTATTTGAATTCTTGGATTACAGACAATGAAAATAACACAAACATAAACGATGAAACCGATAAAAGGAATTCAGAAAAGGAGAATTCGAACTAATGTGAGATAGTATAGATGATTATTGTCTGTTCCAATCTGAATTTTATTGTATTTATTCATAGATCCATTGTTCAGCTGTATGTTTCCAATCGGACACTTCTTCTGGTCGAAACCATAAACCGATTTCACGTTTAGCAGCACTTTCTGAATCACTACCATGAACAATATTACTAAAATGTAAAAAACAAAAATTAAAAATTAAATTAAATATTTTCATATTAAAATATATATCTTACCGTCCTGTAACGATACCGAAATCACCACGAATAGTACCAGGTTCCGATTTAGCTGGATCAGTAGCACCAAGCATTTTACGACCAACTGTGATAACATTTGTACCTTCCCAAACCTAAAAGACCACAAAAAACTGATTACAAGCGTTAATTAAAATATAGAAACATACTGTAGCAACGACAGGTCCACTGCCAATATATTCCAAAAGTGGTTCATAAAATTTCTTGCCTTAAAATTGAAAAAAAACATTGTCTAGCTACAGAAAAATCAACTATTTGGTTTTGTCTACCTTTGTGTTCTTCATAATGACTTTCAAGCAAAGTTTTTGGTGCCTATAATACAAAAATAAGAAATTTGTATTTCGTTTCAATATACAGAATAAAATTAAAAAAATCTTACTTGGAGCATTTTAAGTGCAACAAGTTTATAGCCACGTTGTTCAAATCGGCGAATAATATCACCAACAACTCCACGTTGGACACCATCGGGCTTAATCATAATAAATGTACGTTCAGAAGCACCAGCCATGTTTAATATATCAAGTTTAGATGATGATGATGATGATGGTTGATCGAAAATCTAAAACAAAATTAAAATTAAAATTAATATAAAGACGACGTCTATGTGTTGTCGGTCGATGCTTGTGGTCATGTCGTTTCATCTGAAATCGTCTTCCTCGTAGAGGCAAAAGTAAGACTAAAGTAACGAAAGAAACGAGCAACCAGTACAAATATTTAAACCTCCGTTTCTTCAAGAAAAAAAGCCTGGGATAAAATAAAAGAGACGAGAAAGAAAGAAAAAGTAAAATAAAATATCTTCTCAGCTGGCTGACTGGTTTACTAACAACAATGTACATGTGGTGACGTGTACATGATATTGTCGAGATAAAACAAATTCATTTCTTTCCTCCATTGAATTGTCCAACAATAGATGGCAATAATTCATCAACAAACCTGACTTTCACAATCTGAATTGCCATCATCTTTCTTTGAACAATATTCTTGTTTATTATTGAGGTTGACATTTGTATTTAATTTTTCGCAAGAAATATTTCCAATTGTTGTCAAGGAGATTAATAGTAAAATCAATAAGGACATTTAATTTTATTCACTTTACGCTTCAGTTTCGTACAAATTGGTTAAGAATGCAATGGTTGGCCTTTGATTCACCATTAGATTCATAGAGTAAAGAAAGAAAGAAAGAAAAACGTGAAGATAATAATGTGTTCGTTTTTTCAATAATATGACTAAATATAGCGATGAATTCGATGGATTTTTTTCTGCGTCAAATATCAGCAAAGATCTTGCTAATTTAAGTCATTAAAATAACGGGTGCGGCAGAATAAATGGCGGTCTCAGTATTTCCTCAATAACTTTTTCATTTTTCATTTTCTAGGCTTGGATTGTTTTCCAAAGGATCCGCCTTTCAATT